>MU263466.1:0-35000 GCA_020310875.1 Ceratopteris richardii
ACTTCTGACTTGTCTTTGATCACATAGATTGTAATCCTCCTGGTAGCATCATTAACATATATGACATAATATTGAACCATTATATTGAAGTCCTTTAAAGGACCCCACATATCTGTATGTACCAATTCAAGTCTTTTTGAATACATAAAACAATGCTTAGAATAAGATTGCTTGTGAGCCTTACCTAATTGACATGCCTCACATATGTGTGTCATATGTTGACCTGCAACATTAGGCAATCCAAGTACTGAACCATTGTTAACCATACCTTTGATACCTCTTTCATTAAAGTGTCCAAGTCTTTTATGCCAAAGATCCAATTCAGACACCTTTTGTTCTCCATATGTGAACATAGCATGTCCAATATTACCTTGTATCTTAATGTGAAGAGCCTTCCTTCCTTCTTTTTGTAACAATTTGTTTATACCCTTGACTAGGGTCTTCAACGTAAACTCCATCATTAGTGAACCTTACCTCATATCCTTTTTCCACAATTTGTCCTACACTAATGAAATTCTTTGGAATTGTAGGAACATACAAAACCTTACTCAAGAGAGTACTTCCATCTTTGGCTTTAACTGAACCAATTGACTTCACTTTGTGCTTTGTATGTCACATGTTTGAACTGTGTGATTGATTGCCTTATGATCTAGATCAGTCATCAAAGCAATGTTCCACTTAGATGATTGCTACATCCTGAGTCAATATAAAATACTCTCATGTCTTCATGTGAGGCTTCACATGTTGCATTCATAATAAGATTTGAATCTTCTTTCTGATTTGATGCATAATTGTAGTAAGTGTTATTATAGGATTGATTTTGGAAGTTTCCTCCTCCACTTCTTCCAAAAGAATTCCTACCACCTCTACCTCTAAAGTTTCCTCTCTGATATCTGCCACCTCTTCCTTTTGACTAAGTTCTGATTAAAATTACCATTGCTTTGATTATTATGCCAACATTCATGAGATAGATGATTATTCTTTCCACATATCCAACAAGCTCTAACATTATCTTTGTTATTTTCTGCCTCTTCCTCTATTTCTGCCACTTCCTCTTCCTCTCAGGAAGTTTGCTTGACTTGAAGTACCTTCATCTTCAACTGATTGTTTGCTTTCCTTTACTAGCTTTCTTCTTGTCTTTAGAATACATTGCATGACCTGCACTCTTATCACATCTCCTTTGATATCATTCTCAAAAGTTAGCATATGTCCTAACAATTGATTCAAATCAGGAGTGAAATGATCTAATGAAAGTTCTGTTACAATATAAGGCTTCCACTTCTCATCTCCTCTTAGCCCTGTGAGAATTTGTCTTACCACTTATCTTCTTCAATATCTTCATCAACTGCACCTAAAGAATCAGCAATGTCTTTCATCTTGTGTCACATAATCAGATATTGATTGTGAAGCCTTCTTCTTGAATGTAGTAAATTCTGCCCATAATGAAGCTTTCCTTGATTTGGTTGTATTTTGAAATGCTCTTCAAAGAATTCCATATGTCACTTGCACTTTCAAGTCCTCTTATATGAGGAGCAAATAATCATTCACTGCCATGTAGATTATGCTCCTTGCTTGAGCATCCTTCTTCATCCAAATCTTTAGGTCTGCAAGCTCCTCCCTAGTTGAACACTAGGATCTTTGAACTCTGGCTTTTCTTCCTCTCCTATGATGTATCCCATTAGATCGTTGCTCATAAGATGAGCTTCCATCTCATAGACCAAGCTGGATAGTTCTCTCTATCCAATTTCTCAATTTGGAGACTATCTCCCATCCTTTCTTCACCTGTACTATCAAATCTTTGATCCTTATAAGGAATGACTGTACCTTAGCTTCAAATTTTGCTCCTTCTAATCCTTTGATTTCCTTTATGTGTCTCCCTTCAGTTTTTCTTTCACACTTTATCCTTTTGAATCTTCCAAGTTTGAAATTTGTATATCTGCAGCAGTCGGGGTCTTCCTTTTCCTCAATCTCTGATAAATCTTGCTCTGATACCACTAATGGAGAGTAATCTCCAAAAACAAGCTATCTTGATGTTAGACCACCTCTATATCAAGAATAACTTTAAACTCCAACCAATTTTGGAAGACAAGTACCAAATTGTCAAGACTTTAGCTAACTGTGAAGAAAATCACTTCACGGGAAAGTCTGTTGCACATTACTCACTCATTAACTAATAATTGTGTAAAGATTCTTATGAAACTTTGTAGAATGTGTCCCCTAAAGTTTGCACACCCCCTCCAAGTTAAAACACTTCAAAAGCTTAAGTAGATTATGAGAATGATCCAAATAATCTACCTATGTCTGAAACTGCCTTCTTGTAGAGTCGACTTTGACACTTGCAACTTCTAACACATAGTTCTCCCAAATTAGAGCCCGTTTAAGCGAATGCTTTTAGCCATAGATGGCTTACCTTCCAATTTAGATTTTGACTCCTGATTTGTGTAAGACTTTACACTGTGCATTGAGATCTGATCAATTCTTTGATCATCGAGATTGTGCCTGTTTCAGAAGACACTCAACACTTTCTCACATATAGATGTTCCTATACAAAATTCTCTCAGCATGTTTGCAATTAGGCTCTTAAACTTTAACCATAGATAGATTAACTATGGATTTAGATGTCTACAAAAGGATTCCTGATATAATCAAACATAGAAGGAGAACTGGAGAAAAGATCGACGCGCAATTCTCTGAACATGCTTTCTATTCAACTCATCATACATCTAATGGATGATACACACAATACTCATAATCTATTCTTCTCTATCTCATCTATATTTCATCTTTTTTATCTAGTACGACCATATACACCTATATATTATATATATATATATATATATATATATATATATATATATATATATATAGTATATATATATATATATATATATATATATATATATATACATACATACATATGAGTATTGATTCGTCATTACTTCAAGTATTTTGAAGTATTTACAAACTAATGTACATATGTTTATAGAACTTTTCTTCCTGAACCTTCACTTCACTTCATGAAGTTAGAATTCAATCTTTTCTTCATATCTTCATTTCTAAGCTTCATATAATCACCAATTGTTGATTGTCTTGCTCCAACATGTCGGATATCTTGGTGTAGCCTTGTGACATGTACCTGATATCGTATATCGTGAGATTCCTTTCACGACATTGGTCGAATATCATATGTCATGAACTTTCCTTCACGACATCTGTCGAGTATCAGGTATCGTGATTTATTCCATGACACTTGACGAGTGTCAAGTGTCATGACTCAGTCTTGCGACATGTGGTTGATATCGAGTATCGTGAGAATTTATATCGCGATATCTGTGGCATATCGAGTATCATGGGACTTTCTCTCGACATTTGTCAGGTGTCGAGTATCGCAGATTTCTCTCGCGACATTTGTCGAGTGTAGTGTCGTGATTGATCGGGTGTCGAGTGTTGCCTACTCCAAGTATCGCGATACTTACTAAGTGTCGTGTATCGCCTGTTTTGAAGGAATCCCAGAGAGGTCCTGTTTCCCTGTTTTAACCCCTTGAACCCTGAACTGGCATAACTTTCTCATACAAAATCCGTTTGCAGTGATTTTGGGTTGTTGGAAAGCTCATGGGGAGTACTACCAAAACTTCCACTGGTTATAGTAAAATTAATATGTGTATTATTAGATATATTATTTTGAAGTTGACTCTCAGGTGGGACTAGGAAGCAAGGGGTTCCACAAGATTTTGAGCAATATAAAGGACAATTTTGGACTTGTAGACAAGGTTTATGAACCTGAGATCAAGTAGACACTTAGCAAGAAATCTATAAAGTACCAAATCATCTAAGGCTAGTGTCAAACATACAACCAAGTCGAGGACTCACAACTCAGTGGTTAGCACTACGTACTGAGTTCAATTCACAGACGGGTGAGTCAAAAATTCATTTGACTGGGAGAGACTCTTGGCTTCTAAAGACATGCATAGTCCAGTACCTAGGAAGGCTTTATGTCTCTAGTGGAAGGGAATATTGGATGTCTCTTCAATACATATCCACTAACTTGCAAGCAATACCCATCTACCTTGATAGACTACACAGGTCAGTAGCAAGAATGATAAACACTACAGAATTAGAATGTCCCAAGGCCAACTGTCAAGTACAAAGATGGATTTACATGGACAAGATGGGCCAGATCTATGTAGAAACCGAAAACCCTCATCAAATTAATGATAGAGAGAATTAGAGAGACAAGAAACTTTCGGAAAATCTAACCAAGAAGAATTGGTGACTACCCCAAGGGGCAAGTTTATGGTGACTCAAGTCTTGAGAGGGGATTTGATACCTCAAGATAACTACTTGTTAGACATATACTTGATCCATGGGTCTGACCTACTCCTCCAAACTAATTCACTGATGCAAGGAGAAAGCATCAGCCCAACAACTATATACGAGTTAAGGGATCCGAAAATCCATCTAGAACTACATACCTAGACCAAAATCAAAGGAGATATTGGCATGTATATGAAGCCGAGAGGTCTAGATTAAAGTACATGGATCTGCCTATATTTACCTCCTCGAGATCAGGCAATTACCTCACAAAACCCATTCCAGACCGAACAAAGAACCGAAAATGATGTCAGGACAAACGAGCCAATGTAGTAGCTGAACAAACTTCAGGTGCAATCCACTATGCTAGGAATTAACTCCCACAAACCAAACTAGCGAGGGAATAGGAATATGAATAGAACACCCTTAGGGCAGAAGCACCCAAGGCATAGGAGCTAGAATACATTGAAACCCGCTATTCCATCATAATTTGATCCTCAGAGCCTGACAGAATTCAAGCAGTATTGCGAGCTGAGCAAGTGGATGACTTTTTCATGCAATATGAATCCTTTGGGCTAACCCTCACGGGAATAGCCTTAACTTGGTTTCAATCCTTGGATCCAAATGCTTTGGCCATATCAAAAAATTCTTCCAAGAACTTATTTGGGAATTCATAATTTCACTTTGGTTATTAAGTTCTCTATCATTTGATCGAGTCTCTATTTATGATTATTGGTATGTGAAGTGGCCCATTATTTGTGCATAGTCAATCGAAGAGTGAATTTCTGAGGCTCAAGTAATTTTCTTTTTCAACTAGGGAATGGAACTATATCCATAACATAAGCCATTATGGTAAATTCATAGTTACCAATTTCATGTCTGAAGTTATTTCTATATATGTTTCCATTTTTCATGCAAAGTTGATGTTAGCTAGATATAAAGACTATGTTTCTAAATATAGTACCTACTTTTACTTTAACTATTAGTCAACTACACAAAGTATTAAATATTAATTCTAAAAGGTCATTTTGTTCAAGTCATGGTAGTCTTTTCATGTCCTTTAGGGTTCGTTTCTTCTTTCAACTAAATAATAGGCGGTCAAAGCAAGAGTGACTAAGCTTGTGATCCCTTCAATGCCTAAACTTGTCGTTTACCTAATTTCATGAAAAGCTCCATGCCTATAAGATGCCTTATGTGGATGGGATATTAAGAATAAGATTCACAATATGTTCGTAATCTGAAGATGATAACCATGAATGGTAGTAAAATATAAAACAAACAGACTACACGCTTTGCTCTTGGATGAATTTTGATTGAAATCCATGAAAGTTAACTTTGGAAAACAAAACAAATGCTTTGATCTTTACATATACTTGGATTATGCATGAAAAATGAGTTAAAAATATGAAATCATCAAATTGTAAAGGTGCAATAAAAAATTCTAATTATCTTTATAGGATCTTAGAAAAATCTAAACATTCCTTAATTCTCATGTACCATTGTACTCCCTTGAATGTGGATTAATTTTATAAGTTGATGTAAGAAATCCTTATACTAATTCTTTAACTAACAATCAAGAAACAAAAAAAAGTTAGCTTCCATCATCAGGTAAAATAAATAGTTCTACCATTAATAATTTGTTTCATAATATAAGTACTTCTATCATTAATAGATTCTTTCAAAGAAACTAATGAATGAATTTATATTTGTTACCCAAAGTATTGAGATCCATCTCAAGTTCGTCCTCAACCAGTGGTATTGCATTTGTCATCATGGTATTGCATCCCCATTATGTATTGAAGTTCCTACAGGTCTTACTTAGAGCATATATTGTAAAGTTTTGGGGATTTTGGGTTCTACTAATTTTTAAGACAAGGGTCATTGAACTTTGTTGATTAGATGCTCTAGGTGAAGAAATAGTACTTGGAAAAGAAGAAAATGGTGAAGTAGATGAAATAGTATTTTTTTAATTGGTCTGAGCTTCTTCTTAGAAATATGGGAAAATGATATTCCCTCATATAGACTTATACAACGTAAAATGCTGATCTTTGCTTGAATTTCCATTTTTAAAATATCATATATTTGCAATGTATCATTTCTTTTGAAAGTCTTTGAGGCATTTGAACAAGAATAATCGTTTCCAATGTGTCTTATATAAGTTGAGACCTTTGAGCATGTAATTGAACTTCCATGAAAGTCTTCACATGTAATGGGCAGATAGGCATTGTTTAAAAAACAATGAATAAGGTTTAACCGAATAAGCATCAAATTGTGATATCCGAGAAAAGATAAATTGATCATGTTGACACAAAAAAATATAAAATTGAAATTAATTTCCATAAACGTAGCAAATTCACCATCGACTCACTATGCCTACCTATTTTGAAATTTTACACCTAGCTTCTAAGCTACTAAACTTTGTTATCTCTTCTAGTGCAAAAGAAGGTTTGGCAATCCTGCTAGCATAGTCCTTTGTAAAGTTTGTAAACCTCTAATTCCTCTCCAATATTGACTTCTCTATCAATACACATCTTGGCACACTTATATAAGGTTTTTGGCTCTTTTAGGTAAATGTATGACTTGAGATTCCCACTGAAATCCATCTAAGACAATGATACCTACTTTGTTTGGATGGGTACCTCATGTCCAAGATATTGCTCTCCATTCTCTCAAATCTTCTCCTTGCCAAGCCTCACAATTTCTTGAGGGGTTTTCTTGAAACTATGAACCAAGGATGAAGTGTTTTGTGTGGTTCCTCTCTTAGAAAATTTGATGACAAATGCATCTAGTAAGTGATCATAGTAGTTTCCTTTATTCAATAGTTAGAACCAAGAAAGGTATGTACCCTTCAAGATTAATCCAGCCTCAAGTTGAGTAAACAATTCCTTGACCTATTTTGACCCAAAGCACTTGTTTAAACTCTGTGATCATAAGGATCTAGTGCCATCATCGTAATTTTTCATGGCTTTCACCACTTGAGACAGCCTCAATATTGTTCTCAAGTGTTCTCTTGGACTTGATAAGGTAAATCATTAGCATCTCTATTTGTCCTATTCCCTCTTTGTCTCTCTCCTTTTTATACATGTTCTTTGCTCTGAGCTTCTTGTTTCTAGGTTATGGACAAAGCTAACTTTGGTTGGTCTTTGGACTTATCTTTATGATTTTTCAATAGGATTTGAGTGTCCAACTCCCATAGATCTCGTCTTCTTATGTGAAGTAGCTAGTTTTTGTCATGGGAAATATTTTTTCTCCTTTCCAAGTATATGTAGGTTTGCTAAGTTTAGTGGCTTGGTATAAGCTATCAGGATTATAATCTAAATAGACTATAGTGCCAAGGATCTCAAGATCCTTGAATTCATACACTAAAAAAATATTGCTTAACATGGGTATGAGTGGAAGAAAACACTAAAAAACCTCCTCTATGTATTTGTTCACAAACAAATCAATACCTCTATGTCTTTCTTCACAAACAAATCAATACCTCCATTGCCTTGAGGTTGTTTGGAAGTGGTTGTTCCATGTTAGCATCCATTTTCCACAAGGAGCACTAGCAGCTACAAACTCATTGAGTATTCACCATCTTCTAGTTATCCTACCTTTGTTTTTTGGACAATTCTTTCAAATTTGTTAGTTCTCTCAAGAAAACTAGTGAACACATGCATGGTCCTTGTTTACCTATATAGGATCCATCTTCAAACTTGACCATGGGTTGATCAATTCCAGAAAGTTGCTTAGGGTTCTTAAGTTGGACAAATTGCCCTCTTAAACCATCTTGATAGATGTGAGCACCTAATCAGTTGGCTAGAATGTACTCCAATTGAGTTTTATAATATCCTTTTGTGTCTCCAAATACACTTGCCTTTAACTTCTAGTATGTCTCTCCCATACTATAAGCACCCTTGGATTCACTAGTTTCTAAGCTTAAGCTTGATGGATGACTAATTTTTTGTTTGTGATCTAGCATCGTGATTGATACTAGCTTCAGAAGATCTAACTCTTTCTCTATCATTTTTCCAAGGTGCTTACTTGATCATAAGTTCATTAAGATTCTACCCTTTATCTTTAAATTTATTTCCCACGTGTTAGTTATTTCTCATGATGTTTTGGTATTATCACCATAGAGGAAAAGTTGTGATTGTCACCATTTATCATGACGAGTACAAGAATGTGGAATTTCGAATTTCATCTACAATGATGTGGTGGAACTATTGTGGGCTCTATTATGCATAACGTTTTAGGTCCAAACTCCCATAGTTGATGGAGTGTAAAACAAGCTAGAATCTGCATGAAAATAGCATAAAACATGTACACATCTCTCTCTATCTCAAACACAAATGAAGCAAATGAAGAAGAAATGGTGTTTCATGTTCTTGGAGGAGATTTTATAGCAAAGAAGGAGATGGAAGGTGGAGGTGTGTGTTGGAACATCAAGCTTACACTATGCTTGAGGTGGATTTGATCGACATCAAAGGCTATCGCGTCAAAAGAATATCCGTTGGAGACTTCTTTTTCTTATGCTCATTATTGTATTTTTTGAGAGATTTTTTATGGTTCATTTACCGTTGTAAAAGCCTTGAGCTTTAAACATGTAAAGGTAGAAAGATAAAGCCCAAATCCCATGAATTTTTGGTGGTTGAAGTTGCATTCAATCAAGCAATCAATCACCTAAAAGTAGATCAAAGTAGATCTTCACTTTTCCTAGATTGTAGGAAAGTGAATTGATTCCCTCCAACAACCATTCCCACCTTCATTTGAATTAAAACTTCACTTGTAGAAGTCGTGAAACACTTATAGAGTCTATATAAAGACTTGAAATCACTTGTACAATACATGGAAGCAATATACATACACTTGTGACCATCATTGTCTTGCTCCTTCAATTCTCAGCATCATCTTTTTCGCCAACAGTAACCTTGCAGAGGCTTTTTCTCTCTCTCCAGAGCTCCAAATTGAGTGCAAGATGGCTCATTGGAAAGTTATTAGTGTCTTGTTTATGACTAAATTTTCATAGCATTTAGTTCAGTAGATTGGGAGAAATCTGAGTTTTTTCTGTCTTGGGGTCAATCTCTACGTATTCCTGAAAAATAGGAAGTACCACCAGTGAATGTCTCATTCATTCCTATAGCATATTTTGCTTATTCCTTATACTTCTGTGCATTCTATACACTCAACCCTATGTTTATCACTCCCATAAAAGGATTTTTTCTAATTGTAATCACGCTGGTCTCTATGGGCATTTGAAGTTCATTGTCTCTTCCATAGATAGTAAGTTTTTTGAGCTAGTCGATCTGTGAACCTATCTATTTTGTATCGACTCATTCTCCTTGATGCTCCAAAGTACATAGTGTGTTTCTTTGCACTTATCACATGCTTATAAGGTCTATTTGAGTCTCCATAAGCTCAAGGGCTAGTCTTGTGCCGGTTGGCTAGACCAAACTTCGTCGCTTCGAAATGCATTTTTCTACCTTCTACAAGCTTCTCCAAGTTCTTTCAGTGGCCTCAGAGCTAGATCAAGATGGGTGACGACTTTCCCTCAATGATAAAGAAGATTGATCGACACAACTACATGGCTTGGAAAATCAGAATGGAGGCTTATTTGCAAGGTAGAAATCTTTATGGAATTGTAGCAGGTGATGAAGCTATGCCTATTCCAAGATCCAAAGGAGGACCTACACAAGAGGAGATAGATAAGCTCACACTTTGGTGCGCAAGGGATGCTCAAGCAAGGGCGTACATACTAAACTCCATCTCTGACTTTCTCTTAACACATATTAGAGGATGCAAGACATCTCAAGAGACTTGGGATGCCCTCGAGACTTTCTTTTCTGCTAGTACCAAAGGAAGAAAGAATCATCTTTGGAACGAGTTCAACTAAATGAAGAAGACACCTAAACAAACCATCACAGAGTTTGTTACCAAGGTCAAGGAGATTGCGGATCAGTTAGCATCCATTGGAGAGCTGATTGAAAAAGAGTTCATCATGAGGCGAATTCTCAACGGCATTCGAAGTGATAAGCAATGGAAATCCTTCACGAAAGCTTATGATCTCATCATGGATGTGCAAAATCCACACTTCAACATCTTTTGGACAACTCTTCAATCAAGAATCCAACAATAGCATAAAGGAAGGTAACTCTTATCATGGTAATTCAACTAGTGCTCTATATGCAGATAAGAAGGATAAGAAGCAGAAAGGCAAGAAGAAGGAAAAAGATGAAGAAGAGACCTCCCAAGCCAACTTTGCAAGCAAGAGCAAGTGGAAAGGGAAGAAGAAAGGACCAAATCAAGACAAAGCCAAAGGTAAGAATGTTCAACCGTGTGCCATATGCGATAAGACCAACCACACCACTCAAATTGCTGGTTCAATGGGAAGACCCAGAAAGGAAGTGGAAGAGGTGGATATGGCAGCAATAGAGGTAGAGGTGGACACAACTTCAAGAATAACCATAGAAGCTATAATAGAAGGACTAACAATAATTATTCAAAAGATCAACCACATTAAGACTCATTGCTTCTTATGAATCTAAGCCACAAAGAAGGTAAAGAAAATGATCATTTGTTCTACATAGATTTAGGATGTTCGAATCATGTTGCAGGCAACATTGCTCTTCTATCTGATTTGGAAAGTCCAAAGCATAGACATGAAGTGCAAACAGGGGGATGAAACAAAGCACAATGTGGAGAAGATTGGTAATGTCAAAAGCTTCCAATGGCAGGACAAACATTCTGAGTAAGGTTCTCTATGTACCCACTATCACTAAAAACCTAATATGTGTAGGCCAAATAGTTGAAAAAAGGCTTGCAAGTTAGGTTCACCCAACATTGAGCTTTTGTGGAAGATCCATGTCAAGGCTTCAAAAAGATAGCTCGAGGTGAGAACCATGGGTAGGCTCAACCTTTTGAAGTAGGAGAAACCAGGAACATAGCTCTATTCAACTTTCGGTCTCAAACCCTAAGTGAGCTTGAAGTGTGGCATAAGAGACTTGCTCATGTGAATGAAAGAACCTTGAAGGATATATGCAGGGATCAAAGTGTTCTAGGACTGCCGAACATATCAAAGCAACACATGATCAACAGGTGTGATGCATGTCAAATTGGGAAGGCACAAAGACAACCATTCAACCACAAAGGCTACATCCACAATAACTTATTGGAATTAGTACATACAGATGTATGGGGACCAAGTCAAGAACCTTCATTGGTAGGATCAAGGTATTATGTCTCATTTATTGACACCATAATAGATGGACTGTTCTATACTTTATCAAGAGTAAGAATGAAGTGTTTGATTGCTTCAAGAAGTATCTTGCACATGTGGAGAATCATACAGGTAGATCACTAAAGAAGCTCAAATCTGATGGAGGGGGAGAATACTTCTCCAAAGAGTTTGATGAGTTCTTGCAGGACAAAGGTATCAAAAGGGGAAGTGACTACTGAGGTACTCTCCTCAACTAAATGGAATTGTAGAGAGGAGAAAACAAGACACTGGTTGTGATCAGCCCGAACAATGCTTGAAGAGAAGAAGTTGCCACATTATCTATGGGCAGAAGCTATTTCAACTGTTGTGTACCTTGTCAAATAGACTACCATCCAAATCACTTCAAGAGGTGACTCCATATGAAGCATGGCATGGAAGAAAACCTAGACTGGGACATTGCAGAGGTTTTTGGTTGTTTAGACTTATGTTCATGTACCATCACAAATAAGAGGTAAGCTAGATGAAAGGGCAACAAAGGCAATGTTTATTGGATATGATTCAACTCAGATGGGTTACAAGTTCTTCAATCCTTCAACCAAGAAATTCACTACAAGTAGAGATGTTGTGTTTGAAGAACACAGGTCTTGGTATGATGAAGACAAAAAAAAAGGTAACACTTCCATATGATCTTGATTCTGACTCTTATCAATTAGGAAGCAAGCATGATACACAGGTCCAGGATCCAAGAAGTGATACAGACGATGACCAAGATGAAAGGGAAAAGAATTACAAGCTATGGAAGTCAAGAGGCAAAGCAAAGATGCAAGAGGTTGGAGAATGCTCCAAACAAGTACCTAGAAGATCAGCAAGAGAGAAGAAACAACCAGAAAGGTATGGATATGAGTCCACATTTGTTACGAAGCATTCAATATACTTGGCAAAAGACTCTATTTCAGAGGAACCCTCAACCTATGAAGAGGCAAAGGGAAACCCTAATTGGGAAAAGGCCATGAAAGAAGAGATAGATGCATTGAAGGAAATGGACACTTGGGATTTGGTTCGAATGTCGCCGAATCAAAAGGTAATTGGTTGCAGATGGGTATATAAAGTTAAAAGAAATTTAGACGGATCAGTTTGCAGGTACAAGGCAAGATTAGTTGCCAAAGGATGCTCACAAACTCATGGTATAAACTATGAGGAAACATTCTCACCAGTTGCAAAGATGACTACAATCAGGACATTGATAAGTGTAGCTGCTGCATGGAATTGGAGACTCCTCCAACTTGATGTGAAAAATACATTCTTAAATGGTTGGATAAGTGAAGAGGTATACATGTCACAACCACCAGGTTTTGAAAACCCTAATCATCCATCTTATGTTTGCAGACTTAAGAAAGCATTGTATGGATTGAAACAAGCTCCTAGAGCTTGGAATTACAAGTTGGTTACATATCTTCAAGATCAAGGCTTCAAAGCTAGTAGCTCAGATCCTTCTCTATTCATCAAAAGGGATCACAATGAGGTTATCTATCTATGTGTATATGTAGATGATATTATTGTGACAGGTGATGATCTAAATGGCATTCAAAGGATCAAGATACACATGCAAGAGGAGTTCAAAATCAGTGACCTAGGTGAGCTCACATATTTCCTAGGTATGCAGGTGATATATACAGATGAAGGAATGTATTTGACTCAGAGAAGATACATTCAGGATCTTCTTCTCAAGTTCAGAATGGAGAACACTAAACCTGCAGGTACACCTTTGGAGATGAATCATAAACTAAGTGTTTATGAAGGTGAGAAAATTGAAGACATTAAAGTGTATCAAAGCTTGGAAGGTAGCTTGATATATGCTATTCATACAAGGGTAGAAATCTCATATAGTGTGGGAGTGCTTAGTTAGTTCATGCACTCACCGAGAAGACCACACATGGATGCGGCTAAGAGAGTACTAAAGTATCTCAAAGGTACAATCAATGAAGGTATATTCTATCCTTACTCTTCATATTTGGATATCAAAATCTACTCAGATGCAGATTGGGCAGGAGCTAAGGATGATAGAGAAAGTACATCTGGTTACTTAGCATTTGCAGGTTCAAAGCTAGTGTCATGGAGTTCCAAGAAGCAACCAACAGTTGCTTTATCCTCAACTTAAGCAGAGTATAGAGGCTTGACCATAGCAACTCAAGAGGCAATATGGTTAAAAGCATTGTATACAGATTTGGGACTTGTGAGTTCCAAAACCTCACATATTTGGAGATAATGTAAGCTCCATGCATCTAGCGGCAAATCCTATTTTCCATGCGAGAACCAAGCACATAGAAGTCCATTACCACTTCATCAGGGAGAAGCTCATGGCAAAGGAGATTGACATTTCTTTTGTTCCAACTGAAAAGCAAGTAGCAGATATGATGATGAAGGCACTTGATGGAGTAAAGCTTTGTAGATTCAAAGCTATGGCAGGTATTCAACCTATCAGAGAATGAAGACTCAAGCATACTTTAGCTTGAGGGGGAGCTATTGGAACATCAAGCTTACACTATGCTTGAGGTGGATTTGATCTACATCAAAGGCTATCGCGTCGAAAGAATATCCGTTGGAGACTTCTTTTTCTTATGCTCATTTATTGTATTTTTTGAGAGATTTTTGATGGTTCATTTACCGTTGTAAAAGCCTTGAGCTTTACACATGTAAAGGTAGAAATATAAATCCCAAATCCCACGAATTTTTTGTGGTTGAAGTTTCATTCAATCAAGCAATCAATCATCTAAAAGTAGATCAAACTAGATCTTCACTTTTCCTAGATTGTAGGAAAGTGAATTAATTCCCTCCAATAACCATTCCCACCTTCATTTGAATTCAAACTTCATTTGTAGAAGCCGTGGAAAAACTTCTAGAGTCTATATAAAGACTTGAAATCACTTGTACAATACATGGAAGCAATATACATACACTTGTGACCATCATTGTCTTGCTCCTTCAATTCTCTGCATCATCTTCTTCGCCAACAGTAATCTTGCAGAGGCTTCTGCTCTCTCTCCAGAGCTCCAAATTGAGTGAAAGATGTCTCATTGGAAAGTTATTAGTGTCTAGTTTATGCCTATAAATTTTCATAGAATTTAGTTCAGTAGATTGGGAGAAATCAGAGTTTTTCTATCTCGGGGTCAATCTCTGCATATTCCTGAAAAATAGGAAGTACCACCGGTCAATGTCTCGTTCATTACTACATCATATTTTGCTTATTCCTTATACTTTTGTGCATTCTATACACTCAACCCTATTTTATCACTCCCATAAAAGGATTTTTTCTAATTGTAATAACGTTGGTCGCTATGGGCATTTGAAGTTCATTGTCTCTTCCATAGATAGTAAGTTTTTTGAGCTAGTCGACCTGCGAACCTATCTGTTTTGTATCGACTCATTCTCTTTGATGCTCCAAAGTACATAGTGTGTTTCTTTGCACTTATCACATTCTTATAAGGTCTATTTGATTCTCCATAAGCTCAAGGGCTGGTCTTGTGCCAATTGGCTAGACCAAACTTCGTCGCTTCGAAACGCATTTTTCTACCTTCTACAAGCTTCTCCAAGTTCTTTCAGTGTGTGAGGGTGATTGGAGGTTATAGGAGTGTAGATACGTTTTAGGATAAGCTCAAGATGGAGAGGAAATTAAAAAAAAATACCTACCAAACAACTGCAAAGTCTCTTCTCTAGCTAGTCTTACCATCACAAGCTTTTCCTTGGAGTAAATCTCCCTAATAATGGTGCTAGGTGTTTCTTATCCCAATGTAGAACAATGGTGAGATTACCAAAATCAAGAAGGATCTTGACTCAAATTCTTAATATGAAGATACTTGAAGGTGATATGATGATTGTGAGCAAGCTATGCATGAAAGAATGCACATGGCAAACAACATGATGCATGCACATATATACATACATGCAAGGAAGGAAGAGAAAGTGAGTGTAACAATGGAGCCTTTCATTCAAGAACATCAAGATTACAAAATAGAGTTCACTTATTTTCTTTCATCACTAGCTAACCTCACATAATTAGCCCACAAGCTCTATTTATAGTTTTTACACTAGTTTTGACCAGTTTCACGTCTAGTGTTTGAGATAGTCAAAAATTATGATCTAATTCTATTTAGGGGTTCAAACTAGCTCCAAAAATTATGAAATTTGTACACATGTTATTTATAATTTCACAAGCTTGAGGAGTCATTTACATGGACAAAATGCAAATGGGTTTTTATACAAAATGGTAGGTGATAAAAATCATTGTTATGAATGATAAGGTTCTACCTCTTCTAAGTGCTCACTCTTCATCAGTATCCTCTTATACTTTTTCTTATGCTTATTCTTTCACTGCTACCAACACTACAGACATGTGTTGCAGAGCAAAGGAAAGCACAAGGCAGAGAAAAGATGGGTCCCAAAATTTTTCCGATTTGGACACTCTATTTTTTATTATAATCATTTTTGTAACATATTTTTCGATGTAAACGCACTAGAGGAGTCCTCTAGATGCATCCCCATAGAATATTAGTAGCTTACCCATGTAAATTAGTAGGAAATTATCCTTTTAGTGAATAAAGTGCCGGTCTCTTGTGTGAAAGGACCATTTTTAGGGCACATGTATATAAGTCAATTTGTGACTCTTTGTAAGGACTTTTTTGCCGTTGTGAGAATCAAGAGCACAGAATTTTGAATTTGTGTCTTCTCCTTTCTGTATCATCTTCTTTGTGAGCTTGTATGCATGTGTGTTGCTTGAAAAGAGTGTTAGGAAGTGTTGTCTATCCCTGAAAGTGTTTGTTTGCTATGGTTAAGGTGTGTGTGAAGTGTAGGAAGTGCTGAAGTGTAGGAAGGTCATTCCCGCGACTCAATATTTTGCTCATAACTTGAAGCAGAAGTGTCAGAACTCAGTGAACCACCATTGGACTCGAGAGCTTCAAAACGCATATGCTATTCGCTATATTCAGAGTTCTGAGTTGAGAGAAAAGCTTGATTTACTGTTGGTAGCTGCTCCGAGTATCAAGACACCATGACTGACAGTTGAAGCTTGTTTGGATAAGTCCTTGCCTTGTTTGCACTCTTCGGGAAGCTCATTTGCATTGACCGTCATTTGAATGCATGTCCTCATACACTCGGCTAGGTTTTGATACTCATCGGATTTTGGTAAGTCATATTCATCCGCACTTACTACTTCTCACTCGTGAAGTGTGTGTAGTGAGTTATTAGTCTAGGGAAGTGAGTGGAGTGAGTAGGGTAGGAGGAGGAAGGGAGTAGGTTAGGAAGCTAGAGTAGTTATTAATCTGAGTCTTGTTGAGTCTTTGTAGTTAGGAGACCTTTTCAAAAGAGTATAAAAACCAAAAAATCTCAATTTTCAAGTCACTTGTCCCTAGAACAAGTATCGTGAGAAGCTGCTGTCAAGTATCGTGAGCGAAGATCTGGGCTTTTTGAGCTGCGCAGAGCGCGTCAGAGTGGTTAGGGAGTTGGGAAAGAGTTCCCAAGGTAAGCACATTCATCATTCTCTCATCACTGTCACATAAATTAAGCATTTCAGAGAAACGATCTGCGGTAAGTATCACGAAAGTCATCCAAGGGTGAGAAAAGTTTATTTCTGTGATACAGTTGGTGAGGAGAGGGTAGAAGAGCTTAAGAAACACATATATTCATTTTAAATTCAAAACACACTTACAAAAAACTGAAAAAGTGTCAAGTATCGTGTTCTCCCGCGGTCGAGTATCGCGATACCTAGGTATCATGAACTCCTGTGGTTGAGTATCGCGATACTTGAACTAGTCGAATATCGTATATCGTTGGGAAATCCTCACGATACTTGTCATATATCGCATATCGTGAAATTCGGATCACGATACTCGTGGAGTATCGTCTATCGTGAATTTCAGATCGCGATACCTGTGCAATATCGTGTGTCGTGAGGGTAACTCTTCGCGATACTTGTGAAGTGTCTAGTATCGTTGGAAATTTTCCACGATACTTGGGACGTATCGTATATCGTGAAATTTAGATCTCGATACTCGTGGAGTATCTTGTATCGTCAGTTTTGGATCGTGATACTTGCTGGATATAGTGTATCGCAGAGGAAACTTTCCCGATACCTGAGGAATATCGAGTATCGTTAGGATTTGGAGAGGAGACCTAGTTCCCCAAGATGACTCCTTAATGGATGTGTATTTGATCAATGGAATGGAGCATCTCCTTAGAGCCCACTCTTCATTATGGGAAGTAGCCCCTAACCCAGTTACTGTCTATGAGTTACAAGATCCTGAATTCCCCACCATCATCACATATATGGACAAAAATCATAGGAGATACTGGCCTCTAACAGAGTTAGAAAGAGCAGGATTGAAATATCAGAACATCCGTGTGTTCCCTCCTAGAGATCAAGCTACTACTTCTCAGAACCCTCAAGGAACCTTTCAAGATAATTCATATCAACAGTCAGGACAAACACAACAAACACAAATCCCAGTGAGACCCCATGTGCAGTTTGCTATGCCTGCAAATAATCTGAACTATCGACCTCAGCCACCTGTTGACCCAAGAGATAGAATCCCTGTCCCAAATAGACCACCTGTGGTAAGAGGACCTGGTGTACCGATAGGAAGACCAATTTTCCCTGTGATGCCTAGACCACCTGAGGCAGGAAGAAGATTAAGACCCATTCAAGTCGCTAAATGCATGAGAAACCACTATGATGGATCTAGTGAACCTTACAATCATATAGCGGAATTCAAGCAAGTTATCAGAGCTGAACAAGTGGAAGATTTTTTGATCCAATATGAATCCTTTGGTCTAACTTTGACAGACACAGCTTTAGCTTGGTTCCAGCCATTAGACCCTAATAATTTTCAAAACATGGAACAAGTCTACCAAGAAATGATTGAGGAATTCACTAAATCTGGGATTAAAAATAACTCTTCCTCATTGATCCATAGTTTTAAGTAGGCTCCTACAGAATCAGTGAGATTGGCAGCAAGAAGATTCAAGCAATATGTGGATAGATGTCCAGTGGAAGAGAGACCCACTCAAAACAAGATGGTGTCATTGTTCTTGGAAGGGTTAGTGAATGGATCATTAAGATCATTAGTATATGTGAAAAGAATGTATCGACCTAGAAGACAATCTAGCAGAAGACCTGAAAATACCTCAAGGTAGTGTGAAAAGTGAAGATTCAGTCAGTAGCGCATCAAACCCTAAGAACAATGTGGAGGAAATAGCCGACTTAGTAGCAAAGAAATTGAATGTTCAAGGACAGAGGAACTACCCCAATAACCCCATGCAAGTACCCATGCTTAGAAGATGTATGCAGTGTGGAGGTGATCATCCCTCTCATTTGTGCACTAGGGGAGTAGTCCCACCACCTTCTTATGCTTACAATAGACCACCTATTCTGGGCCCTTTACAATATTGCAGCATAGAACAAAAATACACAAACCACAATACAGAAAATTGTCCTTACAATCGACAAACAAGACCAGTACAACCGCTCATGAGACCTTATGGATACCCTCAGAGAGATCTAGGAGGAGAAGCCTTCAGATGTCCCACATATCAGCAGCAGGCACCAGCACCACGACCTTATGCCTATCAAAGTTACACTCAACCACAACCGGTGTTAGGACAACAGCCGCCCCATCCCCAAAATGTTGTCCCATTAAAAATAGCTCAACCTGAAGAAAATCTAGAAAGAGCAATAGTTCCAGCCACACCATTGACTAGTAATGAACCATATGACTCATCCTATGATCATAGTCAAGGAAACTATGAGAGCTCTATGATAGAATATGGACAAATATATGAACCATATACATATGGCATGGAAGCACCAAATAATTCTTACGGATATGAGCAGGATTATGTGCCATTGATGTACACAGCTCCCAGAGCACCCATACCCTCTCGACCCATGAATAGACCGTTTGTACCTAGAGGACCATGTTATAGGTGCGGAGGTGATCATTATATCAGAGAATGTACACTACCAAACCCACCACCACCACAGCGAGTCTGGGAAGGATACTGTAGTGATTGTGGTAAAGAACACCTTTTCAGAGATTGCCCCAAGAACCCCAACAAAGTTAACTCTAACGTGCAGATTAAAGAGATAGAAGTGATAGAGTCATCAGGGAGTGACAAGGAGTACACTGTGCCATTGAAGGCAATAACAAGAGCTAAAGCTAGAGAGATCCCAGAAAAAAACTGAAGAAAATAATCAAGGTGATAGAGGAATGAATATACATGTACCCCAAGTAGTTGAAGACTCAGAAGAGCTTGGGAAAAGTGTTACAAGTAAACGAACACAGAGATGGAAGAATCGTAGAGCTAGGATAAAGGAAAAGAAACTAAGCAACACATGGAGAAGGAGAAAAATGAGCAAGATAAAAAAGAAAAACAGAAATTTGAAGAAGAAAATAAAAAAGGAAAGCATAAAAAAGAAGAGGTGGGATCAGTTTTGGCAGATCCCATGCCAGAAGAGTTAGCCATGTGGATTCAGGCATACAAGGCACGAATAAGAGCAGGACCTACCATTGAACAACATGAAAAAGAATATCCTAGAGGTGACCTAAAAAAAGAAAGGTTGGAGATATGCAAAAAATTAATTGAAGTAGCTCAACGGACCTTAGAAAAACCTATTCTTCAACTACCGAATTCACGAATTCCCGAAAAAGAATTCCAAGAGTGTGTCATCCCTAATGACCCCAAGAAAACCAAAAAAGGTGAGACACATAATGAAAATCACTGTGAGGATAAAAGGGAAGGATCCATTGTCCCTGAAGTAGACAAAGAATGGTCTAAAGACTTGTGGGCAAGAGTCCAAGAAGACCGATGGAAGAAAGTGGAAGGAATAGAACCACCCTTTGAGGATCTAGAAGCAGAAGGTGAAATTGAAGACTCCATACCTGAACTAAATTCAGAAGAACTAATACATGACTGTGTAAAGATTTTGCCAAATTACACAGGGAATACGAACATAATTCAGAATTATACCGCATTCCCTCAATGAGAAAAAAAGAACAGAACCCATCAGTCCAAACATCGGACATCATACAACACCTTAAAAAAGTAAAAATCCCTTGCACTCTGACATTGGAAGAACTATTGAAGGTCAAACCGCATTTGAAGGAGAAGCTGACCAGTCAGTTGGAGATCACGGCAAAAGAGACGGAGATGCCTGATGAAGTGGCCACAGTCAAAATCCCAGTCGATAAGGTTGGAGATTTCAGTGAGGGAGATGAAGGAAACACTTACCTTCCAATTACTTATAGGGGCTACACTACTAAAGCTATCTTGGATTCTGGAGCTGGAGTAGGAATAGCAACTAAAGAAATCTGGGAGAAATGGGGAAAACCAGCTCTAAGACCAACATGCATGAAGATACAAATGGCAGACGGACACACTGAACGACCCTTGGGATTATTGGAAAGAGTAACTTTCACTACCTGAGGTGTTGAATTTGAGCACACCTTAGCAATATGTCAATTTGAAAGGGCTAGCAATTATGAAATGATACTTGGAAGACCCTTTATGAGACAGCTAAAGGTAGTGCAAGATTGGGGAAAAGACGCGGTATACTTACAGCATGAAGGAACCACAACAAGAATAAACCTCCACACATAGACGTATCAAGATGTTCCCCCCTTGCAATGGAATCAGATTCATAAAGAAGAAGATGAGCAGTCTATTCACAGTAGAGGTTCAAGTGATCAATCGTGGATGAACGAAGACACTCATCTATGGATATGTCAAACTGCAAAAAAGGAAGAGGATAGCAGGAAAGGATGGTAGCACAGGCAAGGAGTTGCTAGATCTGTACAAGATCCAGCCTATATGCCTCAAATATTCATAGATGAAGAATTCGAACCTCATGGTTGGATGGAGATTTTAGCCACTCTCGAGTGTGTGTAAACGAAGAAGTGATAACCATGAATGAATGCATTGATGAGGAAGGCTATGACGTTAGTCTATGACATTAGTCTATATGTGGTAGTTCTTCAAGAGGTTGAAGAAGGGGAAGTAATTGAAAAAGAATGGAAGGAGGATTACGAGAGCATTGAAATGGAACATGAACATATGGAAATGGAAAAGGAAATCCAAGAAGTAAGTATTATAGCTAATGAAATAAATCAAGAACCAACAAAGGAAGAAGGGTTTGGATTAGATAGAGCAAAAAATGATGAAGACAACAAGCCTCAAGATCAATTTGAAGTGCCTGCCCACTTCAAAAAATATGAAGTAGAAGAGAGGAAAATTGCTATTCAAATGCCAAAACGAGAAGCACAGCCAGGAATAGCATATGACAATAAAGAGCAAACCAAGAAAATAGTAGTAACATTGGAGGAAGGAGAAGAAAGATGTACTTTTATAGGTCAAGATGTCTCAATGGAGGAATAAGAAGAGCTGATATGACTCATTCAAGAATATAGGGATGTCTTTGCTCGGACATATAAGGATCTGAAAGGAGTAGATCCATCTATATGTGCACATAGAATCCCTATGACATTTGAAGCTAAACCTTCCAAACAAAGACCATACACATATAACGATGTTTACTCAGCAAAGATCAAAGAAGAGATAGATAAACTGTTAGATGTTGGGTTCATTTATGAGATTCAACACACGGAATGGGTGTCACCTTTGGTGGTCGTACCGAAAAAGAATGGTAAGCTAAGGGTCTGCATTAATTTGAAAAAGGTAAATGTTTCCACCATAAGAGATAGTTACTCATTACCCATCACGGATCATCTTTTGGAAAGAGTTGGAGGGAAGGAAGTTTATAGTTTCTTGGACGGCTTTTCAGGGTATAATCAGGTAGCCACTGCTCCTGAGGACCAACATAAAACAGCCTTTGCAACTGAATGGGGAGTATACACCTTTAGGGTTATGCCTTTCGGCCTAACCAATGCCCCAGCCACTTTCCAGAGATTGATGTGCCATGTATTCAAGGAGTTCCTGAGAAAGAGTATGGAGGTATACGTGGATGATTTATGCACTTATTCAGTGATACGATCAGAGCATATCCCGGAACTAGGAAGGATCTTTGTCAAATGTCGACAATATAGAGTATGCCTCAACCTAGAAAAATGTGTCTTCATGGTTCGACAAGGAAAGATATTAGGACATATTGTCTCTAAGAATGGAATCTCAACTGATGAAGACAAGATCAAAGTAATCCTGGACTTACCGAGACCAAAGACTGCTAAAGAAGTACAAGCATTTATGGGACATTGCGGATACTACCGAAGATTTATACATATGTATGCCATAATTGCGAGACCTCTTTATGCATTATTGACTCAGTTTAATTGGACTGAAGAATGTGAAAAGGCCTTTAACGAATTAAAGAGTCCATTGAGTTCAGCCCCAATCCTTCGAATACCTAATTGGAACAAACCATTTCACATTCATGTAGATGCTTCCAAGTTTTCCATTGGTTGCATCCTAGCTCAACCCGCAGATACAGGAAAGTTAGATCACCCTATAGCCTATGCCAGTAGACAATTGAATCAAGCAGAACGCAATTATACCAGGACTGAAAGAGAAGGTCTAGGAATGGTATACGCAGTGAAAAAGTTTCGACACTACTTATTGGCAAACAAATTCAAATTCTTCATTGATCATCAAGCCCTACTGTACTTAGTCAATAAGCCTTCTAATACAGGACGACATGGTTTCTATTGCTGATGGAATTTGATTTTGATTTTGAATACCCACATTAGAGCATATCACTTATCCAGAATGACACATGGAGAACCACCCATAGGAGTACCAGATGATCTGCCTGACACGTACCTGTTCAACCTCGAAGTATGTCCCCAATGGGCAGAAAACTTGATCCCTATACTCACATATGGACCTAAACATGGGATTTCACCAAACCAAAATCAAGATTTATGGAAGACTAAAAACCTGCATATCATTGTTGGAAGCCTATATCACCAAGATTCAAGTGGATTACTCATAAGATGTGTGGAAGAGGAGGAACAAGAGATGTGGCTTCAAAAAGCACATGTAAATCAATGGAAAACTCATTTAAGTGCAAACGAAACATGGCAAACATTGAAGAGATTAGGCATATATTGGCCAACCATGCAAAGGGATACACATAACTATGTATCCGCCTGCCAAACTTGTCAAGAAGGAAATCCAGAAGAGAACTCTAACTTATGCTACTCCACCGTAGCACCAAGATGGAGCATGCATCTGGTGAAGCTCTTAAAGACCCAAGAGTATCCAGAAGGAGCCACTCTAGCAAGGAAACGTGCACTTGTAGAACAAAGCAAGGACTATGCTCTTATAGGAAAACAACTCTTTAAATGAGGAAGAGATAATCATTTACAAATGTGCATTCATGAAGACGAATATCTTGCTGTTTTAGAGATGGCACATACAGGAGCTGCAGGGGGACATTTTTCTGCAGATAAAACTGCAAAAATGATTCTCTTTGCTGGAATGTGGTGGCCAACTCTACATCAGGATGCAACCACATATGTTCAATGATGTGATACTTGTCAACGAACGAAGTATCCTATTAGAAGAGATGAAATGCCACTGAAACCCATGATGAGTGCAAGAGCTTTCACAAAATGGGGAATAGACTTCATAGGACCTATTAGCCCACCAGCTAAAGGATCCCATGTTGAATATATAATCGTAGCCACAAACTATCTGACCAAATGGGTTGAAGCCAAAGCTACCAAGAAAAACGATGCAAGGACTACGGCTAAGTTTCTCTTCGAGAACGTTTTCACTAGATTTGGATTACCGATAGAAATCGTGAGTGATAGAGGCACGCATTTTGTGAATGAAGTAATAGAAGCCTTACTAAATGAATTATTGGTAATTCATAAGAAGTCAGCCCCCTATCACCCACAAGCCAATGGACAGGCCAAAAGTTCAAATAAAATCTTGTGCAAAGTTCTCACTAAAATTGTTAACAACGGTAGATCGGATTGGGATAAACAATTACATCATGCTTTATGGGCATTTCGAGTAGCTTACAAGACTACCATAGGAACTACTCCTTTTAACTTAGTGTACGGACAGAATGCTATTTTTCCAATTGACTTCTTGATACCCACTCTCAGAGTCGCAACAACTTATGAGTGGACGGGACATGAACTATTAGCTCAATTGGATCAAATAGAGAAGTTACATGAAACTAGGTTACAAGCGGTAGCAGGGATTTATGCTACAAAAAGGCGACAGAAGGCATATTTTGATGCTCATATTAAAGATAAAAATTTGAAGGAAGGAGATTTAATTTTGGTTTATACTTTGAAAAAACACGCAAAGAAACTACAAAAAAGAGGATATGGCCCGTTAATCATCAATCGCATACCCACAAGCGGAGCCATCAGTTTAGCCACCTTGGATGGAGACGTATTGCCAAACTATATCAGTGGATGTCGAGTAAAAAAATATCAGGAGCCATTGACTGAAGAAATAATGTCACGACTAATAATGGGTAAGAATAGGCGTATAGAGGAAGAAAGAATACGAGAAGAAGCTAGACAAGAAGCTCTAGAACAAATCAGGAGATGAAAGGAATGGATGAGAGAGAGAGAGACGAGAGATATCGACTAGGAGAGGAACTCGTCCCGATGGCTAATTTTAGAGCCACTGAAAACGTAGGTCAGCAAAGGACGCAACCATATTTGAGCTTGGGTGCTGGGACGGAAGAGTACCACTTAGTGGATGCTCTCATTGATACAGGAGCAGCTGTAAGTTGTATTAAGTATTCAATGACACAGACACTCAAAGAGGAATTACGCCCATCCAAAGCACAGCTGATTGGAATAGGAGGAAAGATCACCACGTGTATCGGAGAGATCACTTTACTTCTACATCTTGGAAACAACACTATGGAGCAAAAACTCTTAGTATGTCATGATTAGGACTTATTAGAAGAGCTCGTGTTAGGTCAAGACTGGATATACGAATATGAAGTAACTATTCAATTTGCCTTAGGATACATCTCGGCCAAGATAGGACATCGCGAAGTATTCAGCATGCTAGACGAACGACCAATCAAAGTCGAAAGTATCAAACCAAAAACTCACTCCAATGAACACGCTGATGAATGTATGTTAACTCGTGGAAACTTCTTCATCGAGCATTTCATGTGAGGATACCCCGAGTTTCAAGTGCACACAATCTTTTAATCTAGTAAACCACATGATTAGTGTTCTATCCAATAACAGCCGCAGTGAGGAACTAAGCACAAGAGAGGATAGTCCACAGGACTATCACGAGTCTACAAACATTCAAATATACCCTATTCCTCACACTCGACAAGCTTGGATAAGGAAGGACCAAGTGGCCACTTATCTTCAACAAAAGAACTACTCGCTACATCAGAAGAACCCACAAACCAAGTATATAAATCGCTCTGGATATCCAGTTCCACAAACAATTGCTCGAGTATGGATTATGAAGAAGGTGATAGCAGCCCAGCCGGCCTGAACACAGATATGGATTCCCAAGTCATGTACTCAAAGGACAATCACCAAGAAGGATGAGTCAAGGCACAAGGAGAATCAGTATGATCTAAAGGCAAAATGACAGAAGATAAATTGCTACAGGATAGAGCTAGAGTCTACATACAATTCACACATCATTCCAAGATTCAAAAAGCAGGCAAATCAGAATCACCATATGAGAAGCACCGCATTCACCAAGAATGTTGGGAACACAATCTGTCCCAACAGAATAAAGCAGATTTGGATGCCGAAAGACAAGACAAGCTGTATACTTCTACCAAATAATTCGAGTTGCACACATTTGGAGTTACCAGAACCCAAAGTATGCATAATAGGGCCACATTACAAAGCCAAGCATTCGGCACCTTCTTTTTCTACTTCAGGATAGTGAAGCACATTTTCCCTCTTGGGAAATAGGAGAGCACTTGTACACAATCTAAGAAAATCACTCAAAAATTAATAACCGCTTTGGCTAGAACTAACCTTTCTGTTTTTCTTTCAGACAAAAACATAAAACTATCTAAAAGTATAAAAAATCCCAGGTATTACCTTTCTCACACCCATGGGGAAGGGACGACACCATTCACGCGGAGCATTGCCAATCTTATGAAAGACAAATGAAGAAGGATTTTTTATACTATCTTGCCACTAATTCATACTCTATATTGAGTGCAGATGGCATCTTCCAATTCCGAAGCTACGCAAGAGGAAGAGGTCCAGCTTCTTCCCTTGGAATCAATAACTAAGGCAAGAGGTCATTGGTTTCTGGATGATCAACCAGTGTCCGAACTCATTTTCATGGCGACCATCAAGATTATGGACAGGGATCACTACTTCCCTATCATGTCACAAGATTTCAAGACTATCATACAAGGATTACTGCGCATGACGGATGTCTCGACACAAGCAGGAATTGATGCATTCCTAAGATTGCCTATCTATCTGCCAAATTTCTAGAGATGTACCCAAGTGATGAATACGCTACAATCTGCATCGAATAAGGTATCAGTTCCAGAAGCAAGGGTACTTGACAAAGTTGGTACCTGGAAAACAATTCAATTCACTCATGAGCTAATCAACAGAGCTTTCGGATGGAATCAAGGGGGACTCACGAATGTCAAAGATGAATGTCATGATCCGAAAAAGCAAACATTTTTAGAAATCAACAGAATGGATATTGAAGACGTTGTTCGCTTGGTGCACCAGCATTTTTGCTTTCCAAGTATGCATAGATATACAGCACCTCAAAATATTGTTGTGCAATTACTTTCGCATGCAATGAGGCAAATGGGAAACCAAGTCAATATGACTCCTTATATTCAAGATCGCTTTTTTGAAGCACAGAAAAAGTGGGGATAGAAAAAGTTCTTAAATGGAAGTTCGGCATTAACATTACTCATTTATGAGGCACTTGACATGAAGAATTGCTTACGCTTGATGCCGACATCAACGGAGTTAGCGAAATATGCCAAGTCAGCGATTGTACCAAAGAAAAAGAAAACGGCCATATCTATCGAAGAAGTGGGCACCAGATCAAAAAAAACCCATGAGGGAGACTAAATGCCTAAGAGAGGAAGAAGCTCATGCGACACCAACATCAAAAAGGACCCATACACTGCCAAAGATTTCTATGACGCAGCAGCCTATCACCAAGAGAGACCTCTCCGTCGTCCTGGAAGAAACGCATCAGTACATGCGGGGGCAAGTAAATTTAAATGTTCAAGGTCACCATTACAGACAGGCAAGCCAGGAAAAGAAGCACAAAGATAAAGAACATACTCCAGAACAATCGGCCAGATATAAAGAACTGGGATTAGAAGATTCGAGCTCTGATGAAGAATCCAGCCCAGAGAGGGACACATTGGACACTGATATACGAACTGAAATGAACAATGAAGAATGGACAGAAATAAATCAGGTTGAAATCACACCTGACAATCAACAACAAAAAGCACAGCACCAGGAAGTACAAACTGAACAGGAACACTTGATTCAGTCAAATGATCAGTCGAAGATCAGCATCAAGGAAGCTCCAATAACTAGTAAAGATGCAGTGCCACCTATCAAAGAGGAAATACAAACTCCAGTGAACGAGGACTCAGGCCTACAACAAAATAAGGAGCAAATCGTGATTGACGTGCCTGATGATACACCTCAAGGTCAAATTGATCACAAGGAGGCTGAGCCAAGGATACAACTCCACATTAGGAAGCCCCACGATACCACTTTACATGTAGCAAAAGGAAAAGATGTCACAACAGGTGAAGAACCTAGCATCCCTACCACCTGGTTAAATGTGGATGTAACTCAATTGAAACCTGTTGTCAAGCAAATGATCCAGATGGCCATGGATACACAACAGCAGATGATGGACACAGATGCGGATTATGACAAGGCCATGAGGGAAAAGAATGAGTTTCAAATAATGAGTGAACAACTGTCCGCAAAGCTCATCCAAGCCCAAAAAGAGAGTGCAGCCAAAGGAATGGAGCTACTCGCTGCCACAGCCAAATATGATACATTGATGATGCAGCATCATCAGTTACAGACTCAACTTACAGATTTACAAAGAGAACATGAAGCCAGTGAAGCAGACAAGGACAGAATGAGAGATCGAAGCAACTTGCTCGAAACACAACTAAAAGTATACATGGAGGAGAATGATAGTTTACGCAGCCGAAATAAAGAATTGATGAAGGCATTACGATATGACCAGCCTATAGAAAAACAGGAAAGGAACGAAGATATGTCAACGAAACCAATGAACTTAAGAAACAATTGAACACTACCCATGGAAAACTTGCAGTGAGTTACAGTGAAAACGTGGATCAGGTAGCAGAAATCGGTAATGAACTGCTAGCAGCAAAAGAGGCACTCAGAGCAGCTATGCAAGAAATTAAAGAAAAGACTGAACGCATAGCACAATTAGAGACCAAAGCAAAAGAGAAAGCACCAATCGGGACACCAGTAGAGCCGACAAAAGAAAATCCTACTGACGAGGTAGAGGTATGTCTTCTATCTCCCCCAATTTAAAATTCTCCAATAAAAGAACAACTGGCGGAACCACATGATGATCATCCAATGCCATACACTGCAGAAATAGATCAGAAGGAACGGGCACTATCAGTGTCCCGATTGACAGAGAATTTTGAAAATGAATTCATCAAAGTCATGAAAGAAGCAAAGATTAAAGGTAAAGACTTGGATACGATCATGAAGCCTTTCAACATTCCGTACGGATTATTGAAAGAGAAAACAAGGCAATACATAAAGAAGATCACACAGAAAAATCCAGACGAACAGTTGCATTTTAAAGATGACTCATTCAATTATACTCAAGAAGAATTTGAAGCGGCACAGCCTGTCTGGAGAAGAAAATTTTTGGAGAAAAATCCTACATTGAGGGTGCACTGGCAAGCAGCACCATACTTATTACAGGTAAATCCTTCATTTTGCCCAACACCACATCGCAGAGAAGCCGGAGAATTTTTGGATATGCAAAAGAATGGTGTTATCAATAAACAGTGGCTGAATTATCCGCTACTTCCAAGCCCGCCTCATAATTATCTACCAACGGAAGATTATATGGTTAAAACCATTGAATTTTGGTTGCATTGTTATGCAACAGTACCTGATCTAACTATCAAAATGACGAATAGAATCCTCAGCATGATACTTACAGTTTTGAAGGTGTTCAAGCATGCGGCCTATACATTTTTTAATTTCATTGGCATTAATCAAGGCAAAGATATTCTCGGTTTTTATTTGTCTGTTATGCCTAGCCGACCCACAATAATGGCATATTATTCTAGGCTTATATTTTTACCAAGTACCTATATGCAAACATTCGAAGAAGCGTTTTTCACAGGGTTTTTTGAAATTGATTCAGAAATCTTTTTAAAGATGTCATCCAACTTGAATGCCAGATTAGTGGCATATGAGCTAAGTTTCTTCGCTGATCACAGACAGCCGCCACATGATGGTGTGAAAGCAGAACAGTGGAAGCAACTTATGATACGTGAAGCTAATATGATTAATGAAACAGAGCAAAAAGTGTACAAAACATACTCCCGTCGACTTCCAAAGCCTGTCGAGGACGACAGAGTTCAGGAGGGGGGCAGTGTTGAGGGAGAGTCAAGCAAAAAGAAGAAAAGAAGAAGACAAAGAAAGAAGCTTCATTAAAAAGATCATATCTGAAGATACATCTCTGCAGGAAGCCCCGCAGGGGCGCAACACCCATCTCTGCACAGAGCCTCGCAGGGGCACATATCAAGGAAAAAGCATGTCGGTGGAAGGAGGAACCAGGGCCAGGAAAGTATCCATGAAGAAGTGCAAGAAGATATCCAGCGGTTCCGAAACCACAAGAAGGTCCTTCAACATCTGGGTCTTTGGAAGGTCCAGATCGAAGGCTAAAGAATCACATCCTCACACCTTCCACTGGTGGCGTGCGTGGCAACCCGACTTAACAGGCAACATAAATGCATCAGGCCCAGAGGATGTAAAAGAAGAATCAAGAAGAGGCCATCAAAATTGAACACATGTTTAACAAACAGGCAAAACTGACCAAAAGATGCATGCGGACAACAAACTAAAGACAAGAAGTAAAGCCTGTCAAGGGACGACAGAGACACAGAGGGGGAGAGTGTTGAAGAGCAAAGGAAAGCACAAGGCAGAGAAAAAGATGGGTCCCAAAATTTTTCCGATTTGGACACTCTATTTTGTATTATAATCATTTCTGTAACATATTTTTCGATGTAAACGCACTAGAGGAGTCCTCTAGATGCATCCCCATAGAAGATTAGTAGCTTACCCATGTAAATTAGTAGGAAATTAGCCTTTTAGTGAATAAAGTGCCGGTCTCTTGTGTGAAAGGACCATTTTTAGGGCACATGTATATAAGTCAATTTGTGACTCTTTGTAAGGACTTTTTTGCCATTGTGAGAATCAAGAGCACAGAATTTCGAATTTGTGTCTTCTCCTCTCTGTATCATCTTCTTTGTGAGCTTGTATGCATGTGTGTTGCTTGAAAAGAGTGTTAGGAAGTGTTGTCTATCCCTGAAAGTGTTTGTTTGCTATGGTTAAGGTGTGTGCGAAGTGTAGGAAGTGCTGAAGTGTAGGAAGGTCATTCCTGTAACTTGAAGCAGAAGTGTCATAACTAAGTGAAAACACCATTGGATGCTTCTTCTCAAGAGCTTCGAAATGCATATGCTATTCGCTATATTCAGAGTTCTGAGTTGAGAGAAAAGCTCGATTTACTGTTGGCAGCTGCTCCAAGTATCGCGACACCATGACTGACAGTTGAAGCTTGTTTGGATAAGTCCTTGCCTTGTTTGCACTCTTCGGGAAGCTCATTTGCATTGACCGTCATTTGAATGCATGTCCTCATACACTCGGCTAGGTTTTGATACTCATCGGATTGATAAATAAAGTGTGAATCCCCACTATATGCACTTGAGGGGGATTGAGGTATAGTCTCTTTCTCCACAAGTCCCTAGGTTGGAACTTAGGTACACAACATGGGAGATGTCTGCTAAGTTGCCCCTCCAATGGGTCCTTCTTTTGGTGGAATGAGTAGTGAGTGAGAAAAGATTACCCCATATAATTCCAAAGGTTGGGGAAGTGTTCATGTGTTGGCATCGAAATATTATCTATGAATTTTGTTGTAGGGAGAGTCACAGGTTTTTCTAGGCATGAATGTCTCTCTAATTCGTCTTTGATAATAGTGATTTGTGTGGTCACTTTGCCTTTACTTCTTGGTGAGTTGTTTACAAAGTCGTAGGTCTTTTCTTATTCAAATACATGGGAGGTGATAGGCCCTCTAGTTTCTAACTGGGTGGTGGTTTACTTCTCAAGTGGAGAAATATGAGTGATTCCCTCATCTGGTTCTTCTCATATGGGGCTGAAAAGTTGTCTTGCAAATGTCAATTGTGTTCTTCACACTAGTTCCACTTCTTTTTCCTTAAACATGGTTGGTTATGTGAAAGTTGCACAGAGCATTTGTGCTTGTGCACATCTCATGGCTTCTTCTTAGACTTGGTGTATGTGCCGCATGACCTCTTCAATGGTTATTATAGGTTCATATCTTGTCAGTTCTCATAGTCTCCATGGGGATGGCTTGTCTACGAAGGGCACGAAAGCTTGTACTTCTTGTCATTTCCACTTCTTGCATGCACATTACATCATCTCTTAAGTTTATCTAAGAGGTTCTAGGTGTATCAAATGCAGTGGGCTTGAAGGACAAGGTTCCAAAATGAAGTCTCTTGATATACTTCGACAGTGACTTATGTGAACATGCTTATTACCAGGATGGAACTTTTTTCCCTCTTTCGGAGTTTTTTCCCTAGCTTGTACATACGCCTATAACCTTAATGGGACACTTATCTTGTACATTCACTTGGTAATTCATTTTCTATTGTGTTGAACTCCAAGTTTCTTCTTCTTCCTTGTATTGTTTGTGTGCTTTTGCAGACCTCGAACTCCAACAATTGTTATCAAAGAAAGTCGTCGCTTCATCTAGGGCATCATCGGCACCCCTAGTTGTATGATACTAATTACCCATTGTGGGCATATATGATGCATCATGTATTGGTAGCAAAAGGGTTGTGGAATATTGTGCTAAGTGTTGAAAAACATCCTACGACACATGCAAATATAGTAATTGAAGGTGATGCAGATGGCATTAAAGATTATGATCTTCAATATCTTGGTGTTGCGGTTCCTACTGCACCTACTATAAAGCAACTTTGTTGAAATGGCAGAGATGCTCAAGCACATGTAATGATAGCTTTTTCTATCAAATGTGTCATTATCCCTCTAATTCACTCTCGAAGATAGAAAAGGATGCTTGCGATACACGTGCAACTTTATACTAGGAAAGAAGTGAAACTCGTGTTGCTTACCTCTGAAAACAATTGGCACTTGTGCAGACTATTCTTAATGGTCATCTAGTTTCATCTTAGAGTTTTGCTTCTACTCTTGAGTGGTGCAAAAAAGTGTGCCACCTTTTTAATTCTATCCAATAAAAAGAGAACAGAATCACACATTTTTATCTTAGGTAGATATCTCACCTAGATGACCATGGCGGAAGGTAAGAATTTTGAAAACTCATGTTGGTACAATGAAATGACTTGGATCTATTGAATTTCTCACACAAATTATATTCCTTAATGTCTTCTTTTGCTTCTTTCAACGTTAAGAATTCCTTGACGTCAGATTTAGGGTTTCATTGTATTTGATGTTGCCTACTTGAATAAAAAATAACTCATAGAAACTAGCATTTAATATGTGACTACATCCATGTACAAGAAAAAATTTTAGAGTATGAAAACTAAAAAATGATCAAAATTTGAGCTCTTTGATTTGGTCTGCTTTTTTTAATCCTTTTGAAACCATCATTACTACCACACAAATGACAAAGATGATGCATTTCTTCTTCTTAATCGCTTCGTTTGCCTTTACTCTCTTGATCCATAGTGTTACTTTGATATCATGTCAATAAGGGAGACAAGAGAAGATAGATAAAGACCTTGGAAGCACACAAACATATACATAAGGAACACACAAAGATGGAAGCAAAAAGTAACTTCTACTTCTTCTTCTTCTTTTGTTAAAAAGGGGAATGTACAATAAATACCCAATACAATCCAATATATCAATGAAATTGCATAAGAAAAACATTAACAAAAACTATTGAGTGAGGAGAAGATAAGTGTTGCATCACTCTTGATAGATGATATATATTCATGATACCCCGTGAAATACTTTCTAAAGCATACCTATGTACCCATATCACACACAAAAGATATGATAAATAGAGAAACAAGAAACATCATCCTAGAGCACAATGTGTTAAGTTTGATATCTCAACTTCCCCATCGCTAACAATTTCAAAAGATGGCACGAAATCCAAGGTTCTTTCAATCTAAACTCACACATTGAATAAGTTGATACAAAAAAGAGAATAGCATAGAAAGATTGAGCATTGAAGAAACAATCATCATGTAGTCAAAAAATATATTATTTATAGAGTACAAGAGCCTAGATAAATGTCCAAAAGATCCTCCAATTAAAATAAAAAATCTCTTGGCAACAATCTCTCATGTGGGAAGTGGTGTTTTGCTCAATGGCCCTTTGGAACTCCATCAAGGAAGGAGTCATATTGAAGACATGGAAAGGAAAGATGTGCCACCAATTCAATCTCCACACACACACACACACAAACACTATATATATATATATATATATATATATATATATATATATATATATATATATATATATATATATATATATATATATATATATATATATATATATATATATATATATATATATATATATATATATATATATAATTCTGAATAGAAACTTCCCTAGTTTTCCTAGATAGAAGAGTTAAAAACTATATAAGTGTGCTTCCTTTTAGGCACAAGTTTATTTTTGTTATATTACGAGACTAAGCTTTAAGAAATGGTCCCCCCATGCAAGGGACAAAAGGTTCATCAACCTATTTTATATCTCTCCCTAATTTTTTTGTATATTTTCTTCTTGCAATACAATTGAGCCATTTATATTGGGAAATGTATTAGTTATATTTGATCCATAAAAAGAAGATACATCTTGGAAGTAATCATAAATCTCTAGAAAGACATTGGATATTCTAATGAGACTAAGCACGATTCTCTTCATGGAAATGATTTAGACATGGCCTAAAAAAATGAAATGGATTTTTGAATCTCTTTGACATGAGCACGAGGAGAGGCTTTGTGAAGATGCTTTCCACTTTGCTAGGTAATGCTAGAAGAGTGATTGATATCAATGGGAAGATAACAACCTTAAGAACTTGATCAAGCAAAGTTTATCCATTTATTCCACTTATAGTGATTATAATTGATGATTTGAGTCGGATTGTGAAATGCAAAGGGCTGGATAGAGGGGGATCTAGCTTTTTGATGACCGAGAACAATAATATTTCAAGCTCT
>MU263466.1:40000-42601 GCA_020310875.1 Ceratopteris richardii
TCTTTGTTCTGTTCCCCTTGAGTCAAATACTTTCGATGCAAATCTTCAGGACTATCAACATTTTACTATGGTTTTGTCCTTGGTGGCATTCCACGAAGCAAATTGATAAACCCAAAAAAGCTAAGCTTCCCGTCACTGTGCCTTACCCAATCACGTAAAACCACGTGTGCAGGGACTGTAGGTGGTACACCAAGTTCCTGTCTCAAAAAGCAGAAAAAATGAGCCATATGCACTCTCCACGTCCGTTAATAAAACATCTGCTTATATTTCTTTATGTTTATTCATATCATACCCAATATATAACTGACAAAATCATCAACATTGACAAGTAAGCAAAATAGATTAAAATACACACTAGATCAACCATATCTTTATAGCACATGTAAGTTAATTTTTCACATTCAGTACGGACTATGTACATGATAGATGCGAAAACAAATGGCTGTCATGCTCTCTAGTATGTTCAAAGGTAGCTGGAAAAGTTGGCACTGTGTCTTTGTAACTAATGATCTGCAAACTTGATGGAAGCAGACAAGAATTTTAGTGATCCCCTGAAACCATATGTTCCTTGATTCACTTTTTACGCCTACGATAAAATTAAGACCGTCTTCCACTATGATTTAAATGAACACATTAATCTTGATACTCTAAATTACATGGTATAATCAAAGAAAAAAAACAAATTAGTATCAACAACATTTGTACTAGCAGTACTCGTTACCCTTGCTAGATCCTCTATCATCACCACCCGATTGCCGTCCCTCTCAAATATTTGATAGGAATCATGTGCTTGTTGTTCCCACCTTTCAAAACCTTCAAACTGAGGCACACTGATAGCTGCAGCACAAAACTCTTGGAAATCCATCTTTCTGAACTGGAGAGAATCAATCTGCATGAAAACAATTCAGTTGCAAACGTGACTTATGATGTCAACTTCATGAAAAACATGAAAAGAAAAGAACCCGGTGTCGACATACAGAAGATAACATCTCTAACATTCGAGAGTCTTTCATTGCATCTGTTGCATTCCTTGTCAAAGCCTGATATAAAAATCATTGAAGATGAGATGCTCATTTTTATGCTAAGCCACGTGCATGTGCATACAAATACAAGACCCTTCCAAATGAAGATAATAGTTGCTAAATAACTAATTTCGCTCACTCATACTTACAGCCTTCAGGTTTTCCAGAGATATTCGGCCATTCTTGCTAGGTTCAAGCAGCATAAATTGGGCCCTTAAATAAAATAAGTCATCCTCAGATAGAGTTTTGGAAAATGCCTGTATAGAGAACATTAATCAAATACCATGTCAACAACTTCTGCAACCTTGATGTTGATGCCTTATTATAAATGAACCTTATCAGTTGCAGTCTTCAATAAGAAAACTGTGAAATTAAAATTCATCTGTATACAAGGCTTAGAAACTACTCATGAGAATAAATTTATCTGCATTATCAAATTGGATGGAATCTACATGCGTAACAATGATAAATTACCAAAAGTATTTACTTTTTCCATGTCTGCCTGCTCATTTAAGTGCATAATATGTAGAAATAGGAACGTAACCAATAATAAAAACATGCAAATGCCCCTCCATTATGATTCAGATAGTTGTCAAGGCAAGAAAAGACATGGCATTACATCAAGGTATGAAGCCAAACTGCACAAACAGTATTGCACAACATGAACATATTGCATTCAACCATGACTGTCATAATACTGTATGCATGAAAGTGTAGGTGCACATTCTGAAGGGCAGGCAATCATCCAAGGCTGATATTTGAATAGATATCCAAGGTGGGCAATCATTGACAAAACTATCTGCACCATCATGTCACATAAAGCGCACCGCAGAATCGCAGATCCTGTATGTAATACTCCTTTCACATGGAATGCAGAGACATGCTTCATGGAAAAAAAGCTTCATAAAGCATCATGACTATCTGCATCCTTCCCAACACTTATTAACATTTTTCAATTCACCTAATCAATCTTCAAAATTCTGAGCATCACGATAAACCCTGTATGGTATGATCCATCTCCCATCAAACTAGTTTTCAGTCAAAAAAAATGAGGTAAATTTAGCACTGAATGAAACATTTGTCATCTTACTTTGACTGTGCTTGAATTGCTATACTGCAAGTATTTATATCCATATAAATACTCCATCACTCTTATACCATGCCTCGGAATTTCCCTAGAATATGTGCTACATGTAGAAGATGTATTTCCTACAATATTTCCGATGAAAACTGACTGATTTGTAGGTGTATTGGTGAAAAGTGGACTCTTCAATATTATGTGGAGTACTCAGTACCAACAAGAACATTCACCAAAAACAGAATAATTACTATATTCTGACAAAATTGACTTCCAATCATATTGAAGGTGAACCTATGAATATTGATACTTTGGAATTTTTAATGCGTGCAAAGTGTCTATCATGTATCTGGGGGGGGGGGGGGGGGGGGGGGGGGGGGGGGGGGGGGGGGGGGGGGGGGGGGGGGGGGGGGGGGGGGGGGGGGGGGGGGGGGGGGGGGGGGGGGGGGGGGGGGGGGGGGGGGGGGGGGGGGGGGGGGGGGGGGGGGGGGGGGGGGGGGG
>MU263467.1:0-20000 GCA_020310875.1 Ceratopteris richardii
AACATAGACAACAATGATTGAAGCACATCATGAGCACGCTTAACATATAAGGTGCTTTCAATTGCACTATTCTCAAAACCATGTGCAATCAGATAGGCATGTATCTCATACCAAGCACGTGGTGCTTGCTTTAAACCATATAATGCCTTCTTTAACCTGCACGCCTGGTTTTCATGCCCTTTTTGCACAAAGCCAGAGGGCTGAAAAACATACACTTCTTCATGCAAGTAACCATTCAGAAATGCAGTTTTAAGGTCCAACTGATGTACATTCCAAGCATGGGCTACAAGTGCACAGATGCTCCGAACAGTAGTCATATGGCATGTAGGTGCAAAGGTCTCATCAAAATCATGCCTCTTTCCTGTGCATAACCCTTTGCAACAAGCCTAGCCTTATACCTATCAACTGTTCCATCAGGCTTACACTTTAGCTTGTAACCCACTTAGTGCCAATGGCCTTCTTGCGAGGAGGCAATTCACATAAAGACCAAGTACCAATTCTTTCATTATAGCATCATATTCAAATTGCATAGCAGCCATCCAATTTTTTGAATTTCGTGCTTTGTCAAATGAAACAGGCTCATTCTCATCACAGAGACTAGATGCAGCCATAGCATAGCAATCTGATGCAAAAGAGGCACTATGAGAGCCTGACCGAGTACGATATGACACAGGTGCATCTAATTTGTTCTCACGCAAAGTCTACACTAGCCATTTTGGCATAGTTGTTGCCTGCTCAAATATCATCTCTCTCATCAACAAGTGCATCATGTAAATCTACATCAAAAATGGGATGATCTACAATCATCACATGAAACTTGCAAAGGCTGAGAAGTTGCCTCATTAGGACCAACACTAGACTGTCCACCTGTAAAAAGAGGCAGCAAAGTATCATACATGTTTTTAGAGCTAATAGATGTGTCCTTAGTACATGAAAGCAATGGTTGAATAGCACCTTCCATAAAAACAACATCATGGCTAACCAGAATGTGTTTATTCTGTGGATGATACAGATGATAGCCTTTACTTTCAGAACTATCCCAACAAAAATACATTTTACTACTTTATCATTCAATTTTCTGCGATGTTGTTTAGGCACTAAGGCATATGCCAAACAACCAAAAACACACAGATGAGCAAAAGATAGCTTGCAATCATTCCAAGCCTCATATGGAGTGATAGACTGCAGCACTTTAGTGGGACACATGTTAAGTACAGTATGCTGCACACATGATAGCCTCAAGCCAGAAACTATGTGGTAAAGCCTAACTCTTGACCATACACCTCGCCATCTCCATGAGTGACATGTTCTTTCATTTCGCAACTCCATTCTATTGAGGTGTATATGGCACTGTACACTGGTGTTTTATCCACATTCAGCCAGAATGCATTAAAATCAGAAGACATATATTCCCTCCCTGGATCAGAATGGAGGGTGCCAATTTTACATGCTGACATATTTTCATTCAAAACCAAAAAACTATTTGAAGCACATGAACACTTCGGACTTTGCCTTCAATGGATATACCTATGCATGCCTGGAAAGAGGAACGCTGCATTTTGCCCAAAATATAGCCTTCACAAACATGTTTTTTGGGTGCCTCGAGTTTGGGCAAAGAGGACACCATTTCAAATTTTTGCACGCCTAGCAAACTAAAAAAAATTCAGATGTCCAAAGCGTGCATGTAAAAGCTTTGCATCTGACATAGCTTGAGAATCATGTATTGCACATGCCAAATCATTTATAGATCTTTCATAGTCTATGAGGTTATACAGCCCACGACATAAAATGCCAGAAGCAATAATCACATCGCCATTTGACATATCATGAACTGTTTATTTGTCATCAACAAATTTCACAACCAAGGCAATCTTGGCTAATGTAGAAACTGATAATAGATTTTCCTTGATCCATGGCACAAACAAAGCATCTGACAAAGTGAAAGAACTACAATCTGCAGTAGTCAAAATGATCTTACCAACTCCCGGAACAGGATAAGAGGAGTTGTTGGCACCTGTAACAGTATTCCGTGTAGGGGTAGGCTTGAGTGAAGAGAAGAAACTGCGCTGCAAGATAATATGTTTGGTCGCCCACTGTCAAAGTACCAAACATCTGGGTCTACAGCAAACATGCACTGCTCATGAGAAGATGCGTCAAAACTGCAAATAGTAGTAAAACGCCCATTCTTCTTCCTGCATAAGATTAGCAGACTCTATTTTCGTTGTAGAGGCCTTTGCAACAATCATTCCAGCCTCTTTCTTCTTTGCCTCTTTAGGAGCCAGTTTTGGACAGTTCTTTATGATATGATCATTTCCTTTACAGTAGTTGCAAAACAATTTTTGCTTTTCTGATTTCTTTTCATCTTTGTCTTCCCTCTTTGATTGTGTACAATTAGCAGATTTCTGCTTACTAGTTGAAGAGCTCCATTTTCCTTTGCCCTTCTGACTAGCCTAGAAAGCGTGATCTACAACACGCATAATGGACCTGTTCTGCCTGGACTCATCTTACTGCAATAGAACAGAGACAAACTCCTCAAATGACAAGGCATTTGGATTGCCTTTCATCATCAACCGAAGAGTAGAAGCAACACTCTGATATGAATTAGGAAGACCATTTAGAACGGTCTGCACAAGGGAGCTATCTGGTATAACCTCATCAGTAGAAATCAATTGTTTCTTCAAGTCTTTGATCTTTGGTAGGTCCATAGAATCATCTTCATTCATGTGCTCACTCTCCAACTGTTTTCAGAGGTAAGAAACATGAGCCTCATTCCTAGCTTGGTACAATGTGATAAGTGTATCCCAAGCATCCTTAGCTATTCTGCAAGAGCGAATGTGAGGAATAATGGCACGTTTGACAAACAAAGCTATTAGTGCATGTGCCTAGGCATCTCTGCCATCCCAATGAAATTGCTTTGTAGTATGTGTAGCAGAAACCGCATCACAAACAAGAATATGCAGAATAACATCATCTTCAACACCTTCTGCATCAGCTTCAGTACCTGCAGTTGTAACAGTTGCAGGTGTGATAGGATGTTTTTCAACACCCTGTACAATGTTCCACAGTCCTTTTGCAACCAATACATGTCGCATCATATAAGCCCACAACGAGTAGTCCGTACCATCCAACTTATCCTCAATAGTCAACATACGAAATACATCAATGCTTTCAGCCATGGCCGATGAGTAAAATACCTTGATGCAAAAAATTGAGTGTATCTCAAAAAGTTGAATAGAACTGCCTAGACAAATTCTGCTAAACCTTTAGCATACTTCGAGATGCTTATACTAGCAAATCAAAACTGGTGTATACCTTTGGCACAAAAAGATGAAATAGCATGCATAAGCACTGTGATAGTGCATTCGGAGGCTGAAATGAGCTTAGATCATGTTTTCAGCACCACACAATGAAGCAGTTTTGATCTCAGAAACACACTGAGTATGCTCACCAACATTCGTTGGATTCTGAGACTACAATCGGAGAGGTGTTGACGATGCCCTAGATGAAGGGGCGACCTGCTCTGATACCAATTGTTGGATTTAGACGTCTGCGGAAGCACGCGAACAACACAAGGAAGAAGAAGAAGCTTGGGGCACAACACACAATACTGAATGTATTACCACTAGATTGTACAAAGATAAGTAGCCCATTAGGGCAATAGGCATATATACAAGCTGGGGGAAAAAACCTCCGAAAGAGTGAAAAAAGTGCCCCGATGGTCCTAGAGTGTTCACACACATCACTACCTAAATATATCAACAAATCTCACCAAGAAGAGAAGACATTAACACGAAGAGATCCTATGAATGTAGTGATTCAAGGTAGATTCATAGAAGATCCAACTTATATTCCTCAACATTTCAACGATGAAGAATTTGAACCTCATGGTTGGATGCCAATCTTAGTTTCCATGGACATTTTTATTGTTGGAGATAGATGTCTGCGGAAGCACACGAACAGCACAAGGAAGAAGAAGAAGCTTGGAGCACAAACACACAATACTGAATGTATTACTAGAGAATGTACAAAGGTAAGTAGCCCATTAGGGCAATAGGCGTATATACAAGCCGGGGGAAAAAAACCTCCTAAAGAGGGAAAAAAGTGCCCCGGCGGTCCTAGAGTGTTCACACACATCAGTACCGAAATATATCAACAAATCCCCCCTGGGAGTGATGCGGTGAACAAGGAGCTGGCACTCATGTATAAGGAAGTGCCAAGCTATGTGGAAATCACTCCACAAAAGGAAGTAAGCCCAAAGCTTTGCGGAAAGCTTCAAACTTCTCCCTAGGCAGAGCCTTCGTGAAAAGGTCTTCAATGTTCTCCTGCGTGGGCACATATGCCAAGCTGATCTCCCCAGTAGAGAACCTCTCCCTGACATAGTGATAATGCACCTCAATGTGCTTAGTGCGAGCATGGAACACAGGGTTCCTCGCAACTGCCAATGCGCTCTGACCGTCAGTGAAGATGGTGGTGGCAGAAGACTGGCCAACACCCAAATCAGCCATAAGGCATCTGAGCCACACACACTCAACAGTCGTTGTGAAAGCTGCCCTATACTCAGCCTCACAACTGGAAGTGGCCACAGTAGGCTGCTTCTTGCTCAACCAAGATATACATGAGCTACCAAGCATGAAGCAAAAACCACTGGTGGACACACAAGTGTCATAGCAACCAGCCCAATCTGAGTCAAAAAAAGCATGCAAATCTGGCGGTAGTGATCCCCCCTTGGGATAAAACAACCCAAGTAACCGAGTACCACTCAAGTAGCAAAAGATGCGCTTAACCGCTTTCCAATGCGTGACTCCTGGGCAATGCATAAACCTGCTCATCTGTGAGACAACAAACTGAATATCTGGCCGAGTAAAGTAAATCAAGCATCCAACAGCCTGCTGATAGAGAACAGCATCAAATGCATCTCCAGCATCATGAAGACTCAATCATAAACCTGTCTCCATAGGAGTGGCAATAGGCTTACAGTCTTCAAGGCCAAAACGCTGCAATAATGTGTCAATATATTTCGTTTGACACAAAGCCATTCCACCATCAACGTGCATAAACTGAATGCCCAAATAGTGATGCAAATGCCCCAAATCAGACATCTCAAATGAGGCATGCAAATCAGCCTTAAAATCAGCAATATGTGTCTCAATAGGACCAGTGAGCAGCATGTCATCAACATAGACAACAATGATCAGAAGCACATCATTAGCACGTTTAACATATAAGGTGCTTTCAGTTGGACTGTTCTCAAAACCATGTGCAATCAGATAGGCATGTATCTTCTCATACCAAGCACGTGGTGCTTGCTTTAAACCATATAATGCCTTCTTTAACCTGCAAACCTGGTTTTCATGCCCTTTCTGCACAAAGCCACGGGGCTGAAAAACATACACTTCTTCATGCAAGTCACCATTCAGAAATGCTGTTTTAATGTCCAACTGATGTACATTCCAACCATGATGGGCTGCAAGTGCACAAATGCTCTGAACAGTAGTCATATGGCATGTAGGTGCAAAGGTCTCATCAAAATCAATGCCTCTTTCCTGTGCATAACCCTTTGCAACAAGCCTAGCCTTATACCTGTCAACTGTACCATCAGGTTTACGCTTCAGCTTGTATACCCACTTAGTGCCAATAGCCTTCTTGCCAGGAGGCAAGTCACATAAAGACCATGTACCATTCTTCATTATACATCATATTCAGATTGCATAGCAGCCATCCAATTTTCTGAATTTTGTGCTTCATCAAAAGAAACAGGCTCATTCTCATCATAGAGACTAGATGCAGCCATAGCATAGCAATCTAATGCAAAGGAGGCACTATGAGAGCCTGAACGAGTACGATATGACAAAGGTGCATCTAATTTGCTGTCACGCAAAGTCTGCACCAGCCATTTTGGCATAGTTTTTGCCTGCTCAATATCAGCTCTCTCATCAACAAGTGCATCATGTAAATCTGCATCAGAAATGGAATGATCTGCATCATCATATGAAACCTGCAAAGGCTGAGAAGTTGCCTCATTAGGACCAGCACTAGCGTGTCCACCTGTAAAAAGAGGCATCAAAGTATCATACATGTCTTTGGAGCTAACCGATGTCTCCTTAGTACATGAAAGCAATGGCTGAATAGCATCTTCCACAAAGACAACATCACGGCTAACCAGAATGCGTTTAGTCTGTGGATGATACAGACCATAGCCTTTACTTTCAGAACTGTACCCAACAAAAATACATTTTACTGCCTTATCATCCAATTTTCTGCGATGTTGTTCAGGCACTAATGCATATGCCAAACAACCAAAAACACACAGATGAGCAACAGATGGCTTGCGGTCATGCCAAGCCTCATATGGAGTGATAGACTGCAACGCTTTAGTGGGACACCTGTTCAGTACATATGCTGCACACATGACAGCCTCAAGCCAGAAACTATGTGGTAAAGCCTGACTTTTGACCATGCACCTTGCCATCTCCATGAGTGACCTGTTCTTTCGTTCAGCAACTCCATTCTGTTGAGGTGTATATGGCACTGTACACTGGTGTTTTATCCCATGTTCAGCCAGAAATGCATTAAAATCTGAAGACATATATTCCCCCCCTCGATCAGAATGGAGGGTGCCCATTTTACATGCTGACAGATTTTCAGCCAAAACCAAAAACTGTTTGAAGCACATGAACACTTCGGACTTTGCTTTGAGTGGATATACCCATGCATGCCTAGAAAAATCATCAATGAAAGTCACGAAGTAAAGGTAATTTCCAAAAGAGGGTGTCTGCATAGGACCACAGACATCACTATGTACAAGCTGCAATTTCTGCGTAGCCCGAACTGAACCATCTTTTGGAAAGGAAGAACGCTGCATTTTGCCCAAAATACAGCCTTCACAAACATGTTTTCCAGGTGCCTCAAGTTTGGGCAAAGAGGACACCATTTCAGATTTCTGCAGGCGTAACAAACTAGCAAAATTCAGATGACCAAAGCGTGCATGCCAAAGCTTTGCATCTGACATAGCCTGAGAATCATGAACTGCACATGCCGAATCATTCACAGATCTTTCATAGTCTATGAGCTTATACAACCCACGACATAAATGCCAGAAGCAATAATCACATCGCCATTTGAGAGATCATGGACTGTACACCTGTCATCAACGAATTTCACAACCAAGCCAATCTTGGCTAATGCAGAAACTGATAACAGGTTCTTTTTTATCCTTGGCACAAACAAAGCATCTGACAAAGTGAAAGAACTACCATCAGCAGTAGTCAGAATGATCTTACCAACTCCCATAACAGGATAAGAGGAGTTATTGGCGCATGTGACAGTATTCCCTGTAGGGGCAGGCTCGAGTGAAGAGAAGAAACTGCGCTGCGAGGTAATATGTTTGGTCGCCCCACCATCAAAGTACCAAACATCTAAGTCTACTGCAGACATGCACTGATCATGAGAAGATGGGTCAAAACTGCAGACAGTAGTAAACGCCCGTTCTTCTTCCTGCACAAGATTTGCAGACTCTGTTTTTGGTGTAGAGGCCTCTGCAACAACCATTCCATCCTCTTTCTTCTTTGCCTCTTTAGCAGCCAGTTTTGGACAGTTCTTTATAATATGATCATTTCCTTTACAGTACTTGCAGAACAATTTCTGCTTTTCTGATTTCTTCTCATCTTTATCTTGGTTCTTCGATTGTGTAGCATTTGCAGATTTCTACTTACTAGTAGAAGAGCTCCATTTTCCTTTGCCCTTCTGACTAGCCAGGAAAGCTTGATCTGCAACACGCATAATGGACCTGTTCTGCCTGGACTGATCTTCCTGCAACAGAACTGAGACTAATTCCTCAAATGACAAGGCATTCGGATCGCCTTTCATCATCAACCGAAGAGTAGAGGCAAAACTCTGATATGAATCAGGAAGACCATTCAGAACGGTCTGCACAAGTGAGCTATCTGGTATAACCTCATCAGCAGAAATCAATTGTTCCTTCAGGTCTTTGATCTTTGTAAGAAAACTGTCCATAGAATCACCTTCATTCATGTGCTCACTCTCCAACTGTTTTCGGAGGTAAGCAACACAAGCCTCATTCCTAGCCTGGTACAAAGTGGTAAGTGTATCCCAAGCATCCTTTGCTGTTCTGTAAGAGCGAATGTGAGGAATAATGGCATGTTTGACAGACAAAGCTATCAATGCATGTGCCTGGGCATCTCTGCCATCCCAACGAATCTGCTCTACAGTAGGTGCAACAGAAACAGCAACACGAACAGGAATCTGCGGAATATCATCTTTGACACCATCTTCATCAGCTCCAACACCTGTATTTGTAGTACCTGTCGTTACAGGTGTAACAGGACGTCTTTCAATACCCTGCACAATGTTCCACAATCCTTTTGCAACCAGTACATGTCGCATCATATAAGCCCATAATGGGTAGTTGGTACCATCCAACTTATCCTCAACAGCCAACATACGGAATACATCACTGCTTTCAGCCATGGCCGGTGACTAAAATACCTTGATGCAGAAAATTGACTGTATCTCAAAAAGTTGAACAGAACTGCCCAGACGAGTTCTGCTAGACCTGTAGCAGACTTCGAGACGCTTAAACTGGCGAACAGAAACTGGTATATACCTTTGGCACAAAAGGACGAAATAGCCTGCACAAGCGCTGCGATAGTGCGTTCGGAGGCCGAAACGGGCTCAGATCGCGATTTCGGCACCACAGAACGGAGCTGTTTTGATCTCGAAAACACCCTGAGTATGCTCACCAAATTTCGTGCGAATCTGAGACTGCAAACGGAGGAGTGTCGACGGTGCCCTAGAAGAAGCGACGACCTGCTCTGATACCAATTGTTGGAGATAGACGTCTGCGGAAGCACGCGAACATCACAAGGAAGAAGAAGAAGCTTGGAGCACAAACACACAATACTGAATGTATTACTAGAGAATGTACAAAGATAAGTAGCCCATTAGGGCAATAGGCGTATATACAAGCCGGGGGAAAAAAACCTCATAAAGAGGGAAAAAAGTGCCCCGGCGGTCCTAGAGTGTTCACACACATCACTACCTAAATATATCAACATTTATTAATGAGAACACTTTAATAAAACATTATGATGCCAAAAGGTTATGACCTTGATGGATTGTTCATGTTGAGGACTCTAGATGAAATTGAGGAAGGATAGCCATTACTTCCTTCAAGATGAGAATTCTAATGATGAGGACTTGATTTTAATCCACATGGAATCTGAGTTTAATTATGAGAAGGAGTTCTTGAAAGGATTTAACATTGATGATTGTATTAGGGATCCAATAACTTAAACATATCTCCTATATAAAGTCCAAGAACCTGATGAGGAAAGTATTATTGCAATAGAGAGGAAGTTAGATGACTTTGAGCCTCACGAACACTTCAAGAAATATGAAGTTGAAATTAGAAAAGTTCTGGCTATGAGACCTAGGTGTGAGGCCAAATTAACATAATCGTATGATAATGAGGAAATGAAGAAGAAAGTGGTAGTAACTATAGAAGACAAAGAAGAAAATTACATGTACATTGGAAGTGACATATCAAACATAGAAGAGGATCAACTAAAAGAATTGTTCCAATAGTGTCGAGATGTTTTTTCTTGGTCATATAGAGATCTAAAAGGTGTTGATCCTCAAATATATGCTGACGGAATTCTTATGGAACTAGATGCAAAACCCTCAAAACAAAGGCTTTACGCCCTTGAGAGAAAGATTCATATATGAGAAAAATGGTAAAATAAGAGTTTGCATAGATCTAAAAAAGGTTAATGCTTCTGCCATTAAGAATAGTTATATGTGTTTGTCACTAATCACCTTTTGGAAATAGTAGCAGGCAGAAGTTTATAGCTTTTTAGATGGTCTCTCAGGTTACAATTAAGTCAAAATTTCAACCAAAGATCAACATGAGACTACTTTTGCTATTGAGTGGGGAATATATGCATTCAAATTCATGTTGTTTAGTCTAACTAATGTCCCTGTAATTTTTCAAAGGTTGATGTGTCATGTCTTCAAGGAATTTCTTTAGAAATCTTTGGAAGTTTATGTGGATGAATTATGTGCATATTCTGCACTAATAGCTAAGGCATATCCCAATGTTAGAAATAATATTTTGTTAAATGCAAAAAATATAGAGTCTCATTAAATACAATGAAATGTGTCTTCATGGTAAGATAAAGAAAATCTTGGGACATACTATCTCAAAGAATGGATTTTGACTTATGAAGAGAAAATCAAGGGGACATCTATCAAATTCTAGGATGTCAAAGAATCCCAAGATTTCATGGGCTATTGTAGATATTACCATGGGTTTATCCACATGTATGCACTCGTTGCTAGACCACTATATGATTTGTTTACAAAGTTTGAATGGACTATAGAGTGTGACAAAGCATTTGAAGAGTTGAAAAAAAAATTGATCACAACTCCCATATTGAAAGTACCATATTGGAATAAGATCTTCCATGTACATGTTGATGTGTCCAACTATGTTATAGGTTGTATATTAATGTGACCTACCGCTTAAGGTACATTTGATTTTCCCATTGCCTATGCTAGAAGACAACTCAATAGTGTAGAGAAAAACTATACCACTACTGAAAGAGAAAGCTTATGAACTATATGTGCAATCAATAAATTTAGACATTATTTTCTTGCAAATTGGTTTAAATCTTTTTATCAATCATTATGCATGAGACTCACAAGGTCCTATAAACTCGTGAAAAGTGAGACTAGCTAACCCTCACACGTCCAACAAGTGCACATAGTGGAGGTTTGATACACACACATTAAATTATTAAATCGAGAGTATGACCTGGTCAAGTGCATGGAAACACATGCTCTAGTGATGGTAGATGTGGGAAAAGGTCAAGTAATGCATGCACAAGTGGATTTCCACCTCACATGATACCTTGTATACTCAAGTGTGTGTCGTAATACTTGGTGCAATAGCAAACACAAAACCGAGGATTTCTCCTAGCTCTAGAAACCTGAATATGGCCAATACTAGTTTATTTTCAAAGCTCTCGATGAGATGCATCCAATTGTAATATTTTCACCTCAATCAAACTATTCTACTTCAAGTTACACCGAAAAAACTAAGCTTTGGGAATCACTAACCTATACCTAATGACTCTTTATGCTTCACACACACAAGATAACAGTGAAAAAGGGTAGGGAAGGGGTAGAAAACACCTCCAAGCATACATTCCATTCCTCAAATACACGTGCAAGCTCACGAACAAGAAGATACACAATCAAGAAGAAAGATACATGAATTTCAAAAAGCTAGCATCTATATTATGGAAACAATTCTTTAAAATTGTGTCACCAAGTGGCTTATATACAAGTGCCCTAAATTTGGTCGTTTCACACAAGAGATCGACACTTTCTCTAGAAATTCCTAAACTCCTACTTTGTACATAGATATTGCTACATGATTGAGGGAATATGCAACTAGAGGACTCCTCTAGTGCATTTACAAGGCTTTCAAGTATTCCATGATGGGATATATGAAAAGAAAAATGGCTATTTCTTCAAAAAATGTATGGCCCCGCTCTTTGTCATTTCTTCATTCTGTTTCTTTCTTTCTCTCGTCTTTGATTCTCTACAACAGTCTCGCCCTCTTCATATTTGTCATCCCTAACATGCTTCATTCCGGTTTTCTTGACACACAAAAATGGTTGGAGATGCCTTCATCACCATTGTCTGATCTTTAGAAAGCTCTCCTTTTACTGTTGATATCCAGTCACTAGGAGTTTTTGATTTGTTGTTGGCCTAACATGCAGTCGGTGGTAGAAGTGGCTTCCATAATTGTTCAGGAAAGGGATTTTTTCACTATTTTCTCTTTCTAACTTCTATTCCACATGACTAATGCTTCAATTTTCCCCATTTATACTTCTTGATTTGCATCCACTAGGTTTGTTGCCTTGATCTAGCCTGTGTATTTTCTTCCCTTATATCTCCCTTCAGCTTGATGTGTGCCCCTGCAAAGCTTTGAGAAGAGGCTAAGATTATTCTGTTTAAACTAAATGATCGATTACCTTTTTCTTTGATCTTCTTCTTCTATTTTTCTTTTTGCATTCTCCCTCCACATATCCCTCCTCCTGAACTCTATCATCCCCAATAGGATTTTGATAGCGACACCATCAATCTAATAGACTCATTGTTCCTTTGAATTGACCAAATTTTCCTCAGAAATCATGGAATATTTCCATTGTTATAATTTGGCTTCATCATTTGGAATTATCAATGATCAACATGAAAATGTAGTTCATAAGTGACTAATCATGCATTCAAGTTGGATGACATCTTTAGAAAAATTTTAGAGTCCATTTCCAAAAACCCTGTGAAGGTTGCCTCCACAAAAGTTTTTAAGTAGGGGCTTGACAAGAACATGAGTCTCGAATAATATATCATGATTGCAGCGTGACTAGGTGTGACTGATAAATCAAAGATAAGAGGAGCTACACCCTAGTTTATGCCAATGAAGTTTAAGAATGTATACTCTATGCATTTAAAAACTTTCAAAACGGTGAGTACCATACTAATGATTTTATTTCTAAGTTTATAGTTAGGTTCAAGACATGAGCACGCTTTGCTAGCCAAAATTCAATTTTTTGAATCATATCTTCTTCGATAGGTAAATAGCCATGCGGTGGGCTCGAAAGTAAGAAGCAAAGTATTAGTTAAGGTCAGTAGAAGTGCTAAACTATTAGAGTAAAATTGAAGATTTATTCCCCTTTTTGAGGAATTAAGCACCACTAAATAGTTTTGGAGAAGCCGTGTGCTAAATGTGAGGCCTTGTAGTGTGGCCCTACTATGCATACTCTAGATACATTCATCTCAACGTGTGCAAGAATGACACCGCTTCTCAAACTGTTGTTTTGATTGATTTGCTTTTGATCTCCACACTTGATATGTCCTGGTATCTCGATGTTGATCTTCATGTGTGTTAGCTTGTGTTTTCTTGGCTTGTCTTCTCTTTGTCTTGATCCTCCCTATGTGTTTGCTCCAACCATTTTACTTCAATGACCTTGGTAATCTTTGGTTTTCATACATCCTTCGAATAGCCTTTGGTTGAAGAACTATTTCCTGGCTCAATGCTTGTATAGATTTGCCTTTAAGGTTTTCCTTGGAATCCAAGCTTGTTGATATGTCTTCGAGCTTCGATGAGCTTCCTTGGTACCCAAACTTGAATAGTCCTTGAATTGATGGCTTGTTTTGAACTTTTCACTATGCTTGACTTATGCCTTCCAGGGTTTCTCAGTTGTGACTATTTTTTAGCTAATTGATACTCCTTAAGTTGGTCCTTGCATATCCATATTAGATTGACTCCTTTGGTTTGTAGTTGCTTGGTTCTTCTTGATGTTTTTTTTTGACAATAACTCCCTACTCTCCTCTTGAGAGATGATAACCTCACTATTTCTCTCTAGAAGATTTTCTTGGGAAGGAGGGATAGGTTTTGTACTTGAAGTAGAAGAAGGGTTGTGGTGAATAGATAAGATGGATTGAAGAACAAATTCATTTGGATAAGACTCCTATATGGATCTATGTCATGCACACTAAAGTTTGACAAATTGGGGTTCTTTGTTTTGGCCATAATCAGAGGCTTTTTCTCTAGGAGGCTAAGAAGTCTTTATGAACTATTTTGGTAGCTATATATCATTATGAGAGATTCAAAGTGACCTCAAATTCATACATCCAATCTTGCCCTGGGATAATCTCTTCCAATAAGTTAGATTCTTTATAGAATAAGAGTTTGTGTTGCATTGTGTTGTTCCTTAGGTGTAAGGATATGTTTATCTCTCCTAAGCATTTAATATGGTTATCTCCTACCCCAATCATGTATGCTTCTGTAGGGGTGATTGTCATCTTTATTTTTTCAACAAATGAAGCACAAACATTGCTTGACACTACTCCCACTTCAATTAAAGAATCCACGAGGTGGTATTTCTCATTTCCAATCCCTAGGTTTAAGTATGGTTGTCCCAATTTCTTGATGTTTGTTGCAGGATAATTTACTATGTGAATGGGTTCTTCACCCTTTAGTTACCTCTCATATCATTCTCTAATCCATTCTTTTCGTTTCCTTATTCTCTTCAGGGCTTCTTGCATAGCTTCTTCCCAAATTCTCTCTTCTTCCTTCTTACAATTTTGAGCTCCTAAGATTCTTGTAAGCATTTGTTTTGTGATGGGCTCCATATACTTCTTTACTTGGCATCCACTGATGTTGTTTGGTAAGATATCTTCATCTAATGTGGCTACATTAATAGCTCCACTAGATGAAATACGAGTAATTATTAAAGGACCATATCCTCCTTGTTGGGTTTCTTGACACGTTTCTTTAAGGTGTGCACCAATACTAAATCTCCAACTCTAAGACCTTTGCCTTTTATGTGAGCATCATAGTATGCTTTTTGTCTTCTCTTGGCAACATAGATAACTACCACTACATGTAACCTAGTTTCATGCAACTTCTCGATATGTTCCAATTGTTTAGACATCTCATGTCCTGTCCATTCATACTTCTTGGCCACTTGAAGAGTAGAAAATAAGAAGGCAATTGGTCATATGGCATTTTCTCAATAGACTAGGTCAAATGGAATAGTTGCAATAGTTGTCTTGCCCAAATTGCATGGTGCAATTGTTTGCCCCAATCTGATCTACCATTATTAACCATTTTTATCAGAATTATGCATGATATCTTATTTGAAGTTTTCACTTGTCCATTGGCTTGTGGGTGATAAGGTGCATATTTTTTATGAATCACGAAGAACTCATTCATGAGTGATTCAATGAATACATTAATGAAGTGTGTACCTCTATCCCTAAATATCTCAATAGGTAGTCCAAACCTAATCAAAATGTTTTCAAATAAGAATTTAGCATCTGTCTCAGCATTGTTTTTCTTAGCAGTCTTGGTTTCTACCAACTTGGTTAAGTAGTATGTAGCCACTATGATGTATTCAGCATGAGAGACTCTTGATGGTGGATTAATGGGTCCAATAAACTCAATTCCCCATTGTGAGAAAGCTCTTACAGAAACCATAGATCTCAAAGGTTTGTCATCTCTTCTGATTGGGCATTTATTTCTTTGACGTACATCACAACTTCTTACATATGTCTCCACATCCATGTGGAGGGTTAGCCACCATAAGCCTACAAAGAGGATCATCTTTATAGTTTTATCAGCTGAGAAATTACCTCTGTCTGCTCCAGCATGAGCCATTTCCAATATAGGAAGATAATCTCTCTCATGAATGTACATTCGTAATTGATTATCTCTTCTTTGCTTGAAAAGTTGTTTTCTTATTATTACATAGTCTTTGCCTTGTTCTTCTAGAGCTCTCTTTCTAGCTTGGCTAGCACCTTCTAGGTAGGTTCTTGACTTTAAGAACTCAACTAGTGTCTTGCTCCATTCATGTGATATGGAATAATAGCACAAATATGAATGCTCGTCAGGTGAAGAGACTTGGCATAAATTACAGTTAGACATTTATTTGTGTACACCGTTTTGCATATCTAGCCACTATACTCCTAACGTCTTTAGTTCTTGATTTGTCCCGCTTACTCCTTTATGAACTTCCCATTTATTTCCATGAGGTTGTGGAATCAAAGAGTTGTGCTTCTTTGCTCCAAAGCTCCTTGCCTTTTCCATAATTGATTCTATGTTGCAGTCCATGTGTAAGCATAGGCACCAATTTTTCAGCCCATGTTGGACATACTTCCAAGTTAAACATGTAAGTATCTGACAATTCATCAGCTACTCCTATTGGTGGTTCATGTTGCATCATCCTAGACAAATGATCGGCTCTAATGTGTGAGTTTCCCTTTTTAACGACTACCTTGAAATCAAATTCCATCAACAAAAGAAATCATCTAACTAACCTTCCTATGTTGCAAGGTTCATGGACCAAGTACACTAAGGCTTGATTATTGATAAAAATTGAATTTGTTGTGTAGTAGGTAGTGTTGAAATTTCTTTACTAGATACACCATCCCTAATCCTTCTCTTTCTATCATAGTGTAATTTCTTTTAGCTTGGTTCAACTGCCTACTTGCATATGCAGTGGGGTGATCTAGTTTTCCTTCATTAGTTGGTTGTGCAAATATGCAATAGCAAAATTAAATGCATCGATGTGAATATGGAATGGCTTATTCCAATTTGGGACTTTCAATATAGGTGTTGAACTAAGTCTTCTTTTCAATTCATTGAATGTTTGCTTGTATTCATCACTCCATTTGAATTGAGTCAATAATCATACAAGGGTTTAGCTATGATTGTGTACATGTGGATAAATCAATGATAGTATCCACAATGGTCCATAAAAGCTTGCGCTTCCCTTACTTTCTTTTGCCTCAACAATTCTAGTATTACCTTAATTTTTTCTTTATCCAAGTATCTTGCCTTGCCTCACCATAAAGACACACTTTTCAGGATTCAAACATACTCGATATTGTTTGCATTTGTCAAATATTCATCTCAACTCTAGTTTATTAGCAGATCATTAAGAAGAGTACATACACAGGTCATCCACATATAATTTCCTACTCTTCCTTAAGAACTCCTTAAAATCATGAAACATTAATCTTTGAAAAGTGGTTGGGGCATTAGTTAGGCCAAAAGTGGTTGGGGCATTAGTTAGTCAAAAAGGCATAACCCTAAAATCATATACTCCCCATTCAATAGCAAAAGTAGTTTCACGTTGATCCTTAGTGCAATAACTACTTGATTGTATCCTAAAAAACCATCAAGGAAGTTAAATACTTCCTTGCTTGCTACTCTTTCCAAAAAATGGTCAGTATTAGGTAGTGGATAACTACCTCTGATAGTGGCAGCATTAACCTTTTTCAAGTTAATACAAACTCTAAGTTTCCCATTACTACCATTAATGGAGAAACCCATTCTGTATGCTCAATTTCATATATGAATCCAATTGTCTATCTCTTCTTTGATCTTGACTAAGTAGACATCTTTGTAAGTGTATGGTCATTGTTTTTAAGTCTTCGCATCAGGAGTCATAGGAATCTTATGAGAGCAAATCTCTGAGTCTACTCCTTTTAGATCCTTGTAAGTCCAAGCAAAAACATCTTGATACTCCTAACTCTGCTAGTTCTTGCTCTTCTTCCATAGAAACATCTTTGCCTATGAAAGCGCATCTATCCTCGTCATTCTCTTGAGGCACTATGATCTTCTTTGTTTGTTCCATCTTGTGATATGATACTCCTTCCTATGCCTCTCTCTTGGGCATTTGAACAACAACTTTTCTTTCTTCTAACTTGTATTTTTTGAAGTGCTCAAGAACTTCAAAACATTCTTGCTGTAGATTTTCTTTTTCTGTTTCATCAATCTCCTTATGAGGGTTTTCTGGATATTCTTCTATGGAAAAGATGTCACAATTTCCTATTGGATTATTCATATTGTTCCTCGAAATCAAATTCAGGTTCCATTATGATACTTTCATAATCCTTGTCTTCTTTTGTTTCTACTTTCTCATCATCCACTTCCTAGATCAATACCATGTATAGGCTGAGGTCATATCCTTCTCCATTTATACATTCGTTCGTGGTCAATACTTCCTCATTCATGCAAACATCTAAGGTTGCTAATAGTTCCATTCAGCCACGTGTTTCAAAGGCTTCATCAAGAAATACTTGAGGCATGTAAGCAGGATCTTCTATAGGTTGCTATCCTTCTTATTGTGGCCTCCAACATTGAAGCCTTTTCTCTTCTCTTTGGGTAGCTTTGCAAATCCGTAGTTTGGTATCCTCATTCATCCAAGATTGGTCACAAGATCCTGCACTATGGATTGATACATCATCTTCCTCTTTCGGGATTCCATTGAAGAGGTGGGACATCCCTGTAAAAGAAGTTTTGAAGATTTGTTTTAGTGGATGTACTTTGATGCCGAAGGTACAAAGCATCTCTTATCCAACTATGAACTACTTTTAGTTGTCTCATCCCAAAATCATTTCATAATTATCTGCCTTTCCAAATTGACATATGGCTAGGGTATGTTCAAACTCTACTCCACATGGAGTCAAGATCACATTTTCTAGGAGTCCTAAGGGACTCTCTACATACCATCTGCCAATTGTGGCTTCAATCTATTAGGCCTTAAGGCTGGTTTTCCCCATAGTTCCCACATTTACTTAGTAGCAATTCCTATTCTAACACTACTGAGTAGTATACTTTAGTCACATACCCACGAAATGTGATTGGAAGGAAAGTGTTTCCTTCATATCCTTTGTTGAAATCTCTTACTTTTTCCATGTGAATTCTTATTGTTGGAGTTTCCTAGTTACTTTTCTCTTTTTTTGAAGTAATTTGTTCTTTAAGGTTTAATAGAGTAGCAAATTTACTCCACAATTGGGGCTTGACTTACAAAAGCCCTTCTAAGGTTAAAGAGCAATGGGCTATTTCCTTTTTTAACTCTTGTAGAGTGGTCGACAACTCCTCAAGGGTTCTTTTTTCCTTGCATCTTAATGTAGGATCATGGAAAAAATCTGATTTCTGCTCATACTCACCCATTTAGTTTGGAACCATGGTAAGACTAATTGCCTCCTCAGTCTCAAAGTTTTGATATGATAGATTCTTTGGTCTATTTCTTTCTCAATCATTGGTTGGTTTATAGAAGCATCTAGTTCTATGAAAGGAGGCATCTCTCCTTCGGTCTTTTTCCATCTATCTTCTTGGACTTTGGCCCACAAATCTTGAGGTCATTTTGCTTCTACCTCAAGAATTGAAGAATCAATATCCATGGTTTCCAACCTTATTTCCTCTTCAAATGGAATGCCTTCTCTGGAGTTCTCATCTCCAAAATGGTTGGGATTGGTTTTTCTAGCATACTTTGAGCAACTTCAATAAGACTCTTACATAACTCAAATCTCTCTTTCTCCAGATCTCCTCTAGGGTAACATCGGTCATGATGCTCTAGGATGGGTCCTACTTTGTTCTAGACTAATAAGCTTTCAACCACATTTGTAAGTCTTTAGCATAGGATCCACTATAATTGATCGTGCATGGTCCATCGTTTCTTCTTCCTTCACCATATCACTATCTTGTTTGAATTGGCTGAGTTGAGTAGATCCTATGCCTTGAGTAGAATTTTTTCTTCTTCAGTTAATTTCTTCATCCATTTGCTTTTGATCTTTTCTCTTCTTGTCTTCCATTTTTTAATTTTTCTTTTCTTAGAGTTCTCCAACAAATCTTTAGAATATCCTACCACTAAGGGTGAGGATTCTTCTTCCTTTTCACTCCTTGGACTCTTGGGTCTCCTATCACTAAGGGTTTGCTTGTTATCTTTAGATTTAGCTCTTGTAATGGCCTTCAATGGTACCAAGTTTTCCTTGTCACTTCCAAAAGACTCAATTACCTCAATCACATTGGTATGAGTAGTGGAAGATGCTCTAGAGGGGTTATTGGGGCAATTCCAAAATAGATGTTCCTTCCTACCATCATTATAGTATCCTTCCCAATTTTTTTGAGGAGGTGGGTGGTAGGGCATTGTGCACTCCTTGATGAAATGATCTCCTCCACATCTATAACAAGGTCCTCTTGTGTGGGTTGTCTTACTGGTTGTCTTACTGGAGCTTGAGCTCTAAGTGCAACATACATTATGTTGGCATATTCTGACCCATAGGAGTCTCCATAGCCATCATATTCTTAGTATTGTTGCTCATATGTTGATTCATACTCTATGGGCTTATTGTCATAGGCATAATAATCACCATAGCCTTGTTCGTAGCTTTGGATCACGGTCTTTGAATTAAGTAATGGGGTTATAGGTACTACTGCTCTCTCTAGGTTCTCTTCTAGTTGTGCGTACTTGACTGGCACTACATTTTGAGGGTGGGGTGGTTGTTGTCCCAACACCAGTTGAGGTTCAATATAACCCTGATAATCATATGTTCTTTGAGCCATTGGGGGTCCCTTATATGGAACATAACTCGGAGCCTCCCTAGCTTGGTCTCTAGGCAGA
>MU263467.1:25000-30000 GCA_020310875.1 Ceratopteris richardii
TCTGCATCACTATATATCTTGATTCTTGTATCTGAAGTAAACCCATAGTACAACCCTTCTTTGAGTGTACCCTTGATGTACCTAAGTACTCTTTGTCCTGCAATCCAATGTTCCTTTCTAGGACAATGCATGAATTGTGAAAGCACACCAACTGCATATGACAAGTCAGGCCTTGTCAATGTAGCATAAATCAAGCTACCAACCAAACTTTGATAGAGTTTCATATCTCTGAACTCTTCTCCTCCAAACCTAGACAATTTATGGTTCACTTCCAAAGGTGTAGGTGCAACCCTGCAATCTTCCATTTTAAATTTGGTTAGCAAATTTTTAAGATACCTTTCTTGGGTCACATATACTCCATGTTGAGTATAAGAAATCTCCATTCCCAAGAAGAATGATAGGTTCCCCAAATCACTGATTTTGAACTCTTTCTCCATCTGTTTCTTGATCATTTGTATCCCCTTATCATCTGTTCCTGTAAGTATTATGTCATCAACATAAATACACACATAAATGAACCCATCTTCACTTGCTTTGACTAGCAAGCTACTATCTGCCTTTGATGCTTGAAATCCAAGATCATTCAAGAATTTTACAAGCCTATAATTCCAAGCCCTTGGGGCTTGCTTCAACCCATACAAAGCTCTCTTGAGCTTACACACATAATTTGGACTCACTTGGTCTTTGAACCCATCTGGTTGCTCCATGTAGACTTCATCTGAAATGTAACCATTCAAGAAAGCATTTTTGACATCTAATTGAGATAACTTCCAACCTTTACAAGCAGCAATTGCTATGAGTGTCCTGATGGTTGTCATCTTTGCCACAGGACTATATGTCTCATCATAATCCACTCCATATGTCTGTGCATATCCTTTCACAACAAGTCTAGCTTTGTACCTAGACACACTTCCATCTGCAAATCTTTTAGTCTTGTAAACCCACTTACATCCAATGATCTTCTGACTATTAGGTTTAGGAACCAAATCCCATGTCTGATTCTCTATTAATGCATCATACTCCTCTTGCATAGCATCTTCCCAATTCTTCTTCCCTTTGGCTTCTTCATATGTAGAAGGATCTTCATCTGCTTTTACCAAATAAGCATAATCTTTAGTAGTCAAGAATGAAGTGTCATAGCTATACCTTGTAGGTTGCCATTTGTGCCTAGAAGACCTCCTAACTTCTGCACTTCTTGAAGTTTCTGGTTCATCACATTCTGGATCAAACCTTGGCCTCTCTTCAACTTCAATCTGCACTTCATTACTCTCACTTTCATCAAGTAATTGAATCTTTGCTTTACCTTTTCTTTGTTCCACTATTTCTTCATCATCTGCATGTACATTATATTTACCTGCATACCAAGTACCTTGCTCATCAAATGTAACATCCTTGGATACAATAAATTGCTTTGTGGATGGACTCCACAACCTGTACCCCATTTGCTTATCATCATAGCCAATGAATACATACTTTTCTGCCTTAGGCTCCAACTTATGCCTCAATTGAGATGGCACATATGCATATGCCAAGCATCCAAATATTCTGCAATGATCTAAGGTAGGTTTCTTACCCCACCAAGCTTCATATGGTGTCATACCCTGCAAAGCTTTACAAGGCAATCTATTAACCAAATATGTAGCTGTATTAACAGCCTCAGCCCACAAATAATTTGGGCAATTCTTCTCTTTCATCATGGACCTTGCAAACTCAACAAGAGTCCTATTTCTTCTTTCTGCTACCCCATTTTGTTGAGGAGAGTACCTGCAAGTAACTTCTCTCTTTATACCTGCATTCCACAAATAATCATTGAACTCATTTGAAAAATACTCTCCCCCTCCATCTGACCTTAGTCTCTTCAATTTTTGACCTGTAATCCTTTCTGCATATGCATGATAGTGTTTAAATGTATTAAACACTTCTGACTTTTCCTTAATCACATAAATTGTGATCCACCTGGTAGCATCATCAACATATATGACATAATATCTTGAACCATTTATACTAAAGTCCTTTGAAGGACCCCACACATCTGTATGCACCAATTCAAGTCTTTCTGAATACATAAATCCATGCTTGGAATAGGATTGCTTATGAGCCTTACCTAATTGACATGCCTCACATCTGTATGTCATGTGTTGACCTGCAATGTTAGGCAATCCAAGCACTGAATCATTGTTAATCATTTCTTTAATACCTCTTTCATTAAAGTGTCCAAGTCTTTTGTGCCAAAGATCCAATTCTGACACCTTTTGCTCTCCATATGTGAACATAGCATGTCCAACATTTCCTTGTACCTTCAATGTGAAAAGCCTTCCTTCTTTCTTTCCTACAATAATTTGTTTATACCCTTGACTAGGGTCTTCCACATAAACTCCATCATTGGTAAACCTTACCTCATATCCTTTTTCCACAATTTGACCTACACTGATCAAATTCTTTGGAATTGTGGGAACATAAAGAACCTTACTCAGAAGAGTGCTCCCATCCTTAGCTTTGACTGAACCAATTGACTTTACCTTATGCTTTGTATTATCACCTGTCTGAACTGTATGATTAATTGCATTATGATCTAGGTCAGTCATCAAAGCAATATTTCCACTCAAATGATTACTACATCCTGAATCAATATAAAACACTCTCATGTCCTCATGTGAGGTTTCACAAGTATTCATAATGAGAATCGAGTCCTCCTTTTGATCTGATGCATAGTTGTAGTAGGTGTTATTATAGGATTGACTTTGGAAGTTTCTTCCACCACCTCTTCCAAAAGAATTCCTACCACCTCTACCTCTGAAATTTCCTCTCTGAAATCTACCACCTCTTGCTCTTTGATTAAAGTTCTGATAATTACCATTGTTTTGATTATTATGCCAACAATCATGAGATAGATGATTGGTCTTACCACATATCCAACAAGCTCTTGCATTATCTTTGTTGTTTCTGCCTCTTCCTCTACTTCTGCCATTTCCTCTTCCTCTTATGAAGTTTGCTTGGTTTGAAGTACCTTCTTCTTCACCTGATTGTTGCTTCCCTTTGTTAGCTTTCTTCTTGTCTTTAGAATACATTGCATGACCTGCACTCTTATCAACATCTCCTTTGACATCATTCTCAAAAGTTAGCATATGTCCTAACAATTGATTCAAATCAGGAGTAAAGTGATCTAGTTCTGTAGATAAAATGAAAGGCTTCCACTTCTCATCTCCTCTTAGCCCTGTAAGTATTTGTCTTACCAATTTGTCTTCTTCAATATCTTCATCCACTGCACCTAGAGAATCTGCAATGTCCTTCATCTTTGTCACATAATCAGAGATTGATTGTGAGGCCTTCTTCTTGAAGGTAGTAAACTCTGCCCATAGTGAAGCCTTCCTTGATTTGGTTGTATTTTGGAAATGCTCCTCCAAAGCATTCCAAATGTCACAAGCACTCTCAAGTCCTCTAATGTGAGGAAGCAAATAGTCATTGACTGCCATGTAGATGATGCTTCTTGCTTGAGCATCCTTCTTCATCCAATTCTTCAAATCTGCAAGCTCCTCCCTAGTTGGAACACTAGGATCTCTGAATTCTGGCTTTTCTTCATCTCCTGTGATGTATCCTATCAGATCTTTGCTCATAAGGTGAGCTTCCATCCTCATAGACCATGCAGGATAGTTCTCTCTATCCAACTTTTCAATTTGGAGACTATCTCCCATCTTTACTTCACCTGTAGCTTCAAATCTTTAACCTTTACAGATAATAAATGTACCTTTACTTCGAATGTTGCTCCTTCTGATCCTTTTGATGCTCTTTGTATGTCTTCCTTCAATCTTTCTTCAACCTTTACCTTTTGCACCTTCAAAATGTAAAGTTTTGTACTTCTGCAATAGTCGGAGTCTTCTTCACTTCAATTTTGACACAACCTGCTCTGATACCACTGATGGAGAGTGTTAATCTCCAAAAGAACAAGTTGACCTTGAATTTAGATCACCTCTATATCAAGATCAACTTTAGACTCCACCTAATTTAGAGAATCTTCACCAAATTATCAGAAAATTGATTATTCTGAAAAATTCAGTTTCTTCAGAAAAGTCTGCTGCAGATTAGTCACTCATTGACTAATCAATCCTGTAAAGTTTTTGATAAAACTTTGCACAACACTTCGTCTTAAGGTTGCGCAACTTTGCCAAGTTAAATCCCTCAAAAAGATTAAGTACACACTGAGAAATGTGTGAAACACTTTACCTATGTCTGAAAGTACTTCTCTGCAATGGCGACTTTGACACCTGCAACTTCTTAGCACTGGTTCTCCCAACTCTGAACCCGTTTGATCAAGATCTTCTAGCCATAGATGGCTTACCTTCCAACTTAGATTTTGAGCCCTCACTTGTGTAAAACTTTACACTGTGGACTGAGCACTGACCATTTCTTTGAAGATGAAATGTGCGCCAGATTTTTCGACTCTTAGAACATTCTTACATATGAATGTTCCTAATCAAAATTCTCACAGCCTGATTGAAATTAATCTCTCAAATTCTAGCCATAGATAGATTAGCTATGGACTTAGACACGTGCAAAAGGATTTCTCAAAAGATTAAACACAGAAGGAGCAGACAGCAAAATATCGGGCGCAAAATTTTTCTATTTCTCACAAAACTTACATCTGAGTGAGGATGGACAATTCATTCACTCTTCATGTGTCTAATGACACTAATTTCTCTCTCACTATTCTCCAATCTTCTCCTGCTCTATTTGCCCGACATTTTCCAACATATTTATAGATGAATATATACAAGTGTATGACTAGACAAAGGTATAAGTCAGCTAATATACATATGTGTACATGTCTTTGGATTTTCTGAATATGCCCTTCCTTCAACCATCTGAATTTGTTCTCTTATTGACTCCTTGACTTCATCTCTCCATAATCCTTCAATTGATGATTGTCATGCACCAACACTATCTATCTATCTATCTATCTATCTATCTATCTATCTATCTGTCTAGATATCTGTCCATCTATC
>MU263468.1:0-42534 GCA_020310875.1 Ceratopteris richardii
AGTTTTTATCCTCAATCTAATGCATAATTTAAAGTTGAAAATGCATTCTTTTCAATAGAATGCACATTCAACTTTAAAGTATGCATTAGATTGAGGATAAAACTTTAGTTAAACTGCAAGTGGGGGAACTTGTCCTCTAATGACTAGATATAAAGAAAAATAATCTTTTGAAAGATTTGTGGATGATGTAAACAAATAATTCAACAATGGTCAATAAGTTCCTAGAAAGATGTGGATGTGATGGCAAGAAAGAGGCATCTTTAAATATTACAAGACCTTGGAACTCAAAGCAAGGAAATAGCTGAATCATTCAATTGAAAATTCATTCGATAGAGAGAGGATCTATCAAGAAGACTTTTGTGATTGAGGGAATGTACCTTGATGACTTGATAAGTTTTTTTGCTTAATGAGTAAGGATTTAAAGGAATTAATAAATGATTTGTTCCTCTTTGCAAAGAATTGGTGACCTTATTTGAGGTTAGTATACTTAACTATATATGGTATGAACTAAATTTGGTTCAAGATAGTCATTACTAGTCTTGGGAAGAACCTACCAAGCTAGATGGACAAAGGAATTGAGTAGAGACCTAGAAGAATGTTCTACCAAATTTTTAAATTCCTAAAAGCACGATTGTAGTCTTGAATCTATGAAGTCTTGAAGATTGAAGATTTTTGAGAAGGATTGAACTATGGAAGAACAATGAAATGTTCCAAGGGTTAGATCAAGAGGAGATCAAGAATGATAAGATTAACTTCCCAAATTGGTTATATTATCTATCACTCAGATACTTGAACATTATACTTCAAGAATAGCTAATTGATTGGTATAAGTCCATCTAACTTTTCAAAGATTGAAAAGATAGTATATCTATTCAAGATATTGAGCATGATTAAGTAAGCATGATTAGGTAAAATTTGCTTGTTTTACCAAGTCCTACAATACAACAAAATACTTTGCTATCTAAAAAGGAGTATAGAAGAGTAATTCAAGCAAAACGCATCCTCTCTTTTCTATTGAAAGTGAAAGATGAATCTAGTTTTTTACCCTTTTAGTTTAGAGGTAGGATCTTTATTGGATACTCCTGGAATTCTACATTCCTAGGACGATACAAGGTGTACACAAATGTAGGATTTTTTGGATCTTGAGATTTTGGAAAGTGTAAAAAAAAAACAATTCCGCTTAGATCACTAAAGAATTCCACCATTCACTACTCCATAGTTATAACACATGCATGTACATCAAGTTGGATTGAGGGAAAGTGATTCGGCAGAGACTATTAGTCCTCTCCTTTTGGATTGAGAAAGGAAGTAAGCTTTATCTTATTACAGGAGACGAATACAAAGAGAGATATGACTGAGATAAAAAAAAGAATCATGCTTCACAAGAAAATACTCCACATATTATGCTTCTACACATTTTCAAGAATAAAAATGTTCAAGGGGGGAAGAATGTTGCATAAATCATGGATTTAAAAGGCAAAATATAGGTATTCTAAAGGTTAGAATATGGTACATATTAGGCTTGGTTTGGCCCTTGATTTACCTTTGGTACATGTTTGAACATTTGGTTTGAGCCATTGGGTTATTTATTCATATGAGCTCTGTTGGCAGTCAAGGACTGAAGGACTCACAAGACAAGGAAGTCAACGAAGGGAGTCGGAGCGAAGAGAAGGTACAAGCAGACAGAGTAGTCAAAGAAGATCGGGCAAGTAGGCCATTATTTTTTCAGGAAGCTAAAGCATATCAAAGAGGTGGACACATAAGGAGAAGGAGCAAGTAGGAAGCTCGAAGATGTGTATGTCAAATCGTTAGAGGAAATCCCTACAAAAAATAGTGATTTTCATCACTAAAAGCCGTTGTAAATACCATTTCATATTTTGTAGCTCCATTTTGTGCAAGCCAAGGAGTCCTTGAGCTTGAGGAGCATTAGAAGTAGCTACCTACCAGTTTTCATAATTTTTAGACTCCATTTGAGCCTTCAAATGGGGCCTAGAACCTAATTTTTAACTAGGCCGGACACTAGGTCTGGACACGGCCAAAACCTAGTCAAAAACTATAAATAGAGCTAGAAAGCTCATTTTTGAGGTAGCTTGTAATTGAATTGAACTTGTATGAGCATTTTGGAAGTAATCTAAAAAACTCCATTGCTTCCCACTCTTTGTCTTGCCTTGTGTGCGCGTGTGTGTGCATGTTAGTGTGCTTCGCACTCATGCACTTGTGCCTTCACTTGCTCGAGGTCATCATACCATCCTCACGTCTTCCCAGATTGACATTAAAGGAGGTGCTACTCATCACTAAGCTACACCAAATTTTGGCGCCGTTGCCGGGATCGAGCTTTGAGGACGAGCGTGTGATGGTAAGACGTAGATTTGAGACGTTGGCGTTGTAGGTAATTTCCTTACTCTTTTTGTTTTTCTCTTTCTACTTCATCATCATCATCACCATCATCATCCTCACACCTCTCCCCCTCCATCTCCACCATCGTGAAAAATTTCAGTTTTTGATCATATCACCTTCTTCTTCCATTTCCCTCATTTCACTTGTGAGAGAGAGCAAGAGAGCGAATTGTGTGCACTGCTTTTTGCCTGTTTTCAAAGTGATCTTATAGGTACAGCTATATCATCCCCTCCAGCACGCTGCGCAGGTACGAACGAACTCGGAACTGTCTCTGTGTCGCAGACCTCTGTCGATCGTGATCGACAGAAAATTTCGCCTTTTGGTAAAACAAAGTGCACCACAATGACATGCACAAGGAGCACATTCCAAATCACTAGAAAAAACTAAAAAATTCTGTGTTTTTCTGTCAATCGCGACCGACACCATCGATCGCGATCGACAGCCACGATCGACAGATTCTGTCGATCGCGACCGATAGAGACGACCGACTGACCCTGTCAATCGCGATTAATACCATCGATCGCGCTTGACAGCCACGACCGACACCTCTGTCAGTCGCGATTGACACCGTCGATCGCGACCGACTGAAATCTCACCGAAATTCGCGCAAAAAGTGTCGATCGCGATTGACACCATCGATCGCGATTGACACCATCGATCGCGATTGTCAGGACCCACGACCAACTCTGTCGATCGCGATTGACACTGTCAATCGCGACTGACGTGTTGATCGCGACCGACAGGCCCCGACGGACACCTCTGTCAATCGCGATTGACAGACCTTTCGATCGTGATTGATAGGCTTTTTCGGCTAAATTTTAGGGTCTTATATTCCAAGATTTGGGGATAATTTTGGGCATACTTGTCTATTGATTGGCATTTTGTGAGGTCCCTACACATGTGTTTTGAGAAAAATCCTGAGAACAGTTAGCCTGTTTGAGCCCTGTTTTAGTCCCAAAACCCTGAACTGGTCTAACTTTCTCATACGAAATCCGTTGCTGTGATTCTTGTTTTGTTGGAAAGCTCGTGGGGAGTACTACCAAAACTTCCACTGGTTACGGTAAAATTAATATCAGGATTATTAGCCATAGTATTTTTAAGAGGACTATATCCAGGGGAAGAAAAGCTAAGGGGTTTTCAGGGTTGTTTTCCATAAAAGCAAAAAGAATAGTTGATCTTTGAGTTACATGAATGAAAGTGATTTTTTGTGCCCTTTGAATCTAAGTCTTGAGCTAACTTTGGGACTTTTACAGGTCCATTGAGAGCACTAGAAGGCATCCAAAGCAAGGGTAATCTGCAAGCTTGAGAACTGGGTTCTTGAGCACCAAAAGAGCACAGGATCTGCAAGAGAGGTTGGAATACTCTCAACTCCCTCTGTCAATTCCTAGCTTAGGCTAAGTACGAATAGTGCTAGAAGTAAGTCAGGGCAACGATAGGCACGAGACAAGTCAAGACTATTTAAGAAATCAAGTTCCAGTCAAGAGTTAACATGTGTGTGACCAACAATTTTAAAGGAAAAGAACCTAACGTGAGACGATCAACATTCAAGTGCGGAAATCAACTCAAGTGTTCCTGACGACGTGATCAGACAAGATCATAAACACGATAATCAACTAAAAAGAATCAAGTGACTGATACAAAAGAACTCAGCAACGAGGTTGTACCTTGGGTAAAAATTGGGATTACTCAGCTAAGCATATGAACCTAAGATCAGGACGACACCTAGGAAGAGATAGACAGAGTCTTAGATCTTCAGAGGCTAGTGTCAATCATACTGCTAGGTCTTGGGCCCAACAGTTGAGCCATTATTCGCACTACCCTAGCTCTGAAACTAGTGAGTCAGAGATGTCCCACGGTATGGAAAGACCTACAGGTAGTTCAGGTGTGCCATATTTGCATAGGGTGGAAGGCCCCTACAAGACACAGCTGGAATACCTTAGGACCAACCGATTAGGTGCTAGCATCTATGAGGACGGCTTAGGAAGATCTATGGTCCAAATCAAAAACCCTGACCAATCCATTGGACTGGAACATCCAGCAGTCAAGTTTGAAAACGGAGCATACTTGGACAAAGAAGGAACTATATATGTAGTCACTAGTCACCCAGACAGGACCGATGAATTCGGGAATGTGATCCCTGAGGCGGACATAGGTGACCTAGAGCAAGGGAACATAGGAGGAGAGCCTAGGACCCCTCGAGGAAAATCCGTTCTTACTAGAATCCTCCACCCGAGTGGGTTCCCCAGGACAATAAGAGCATAGATCTACTCCTGAACAGAGAAACTGATGAAGCCTTTTGGAGGTATAAATCTAATCAGCCAAATGAGGTAGGAACAATCGTGATATATGAGTTCAAGGATCCTGATAGCCTAGGCAGAGTGACCTACTTAGATCACACCTCAAGAGGATCTTTGTGGTTATAGAAAATGATAGGCATGCTTACACTTGGAAAGGTGAATTTATTTTCCCCAACCAAGATCGAATGTGTCCTTTGGTCACCCAGGAGCTGGAACATCCCAAGCTCATGGAGCTCAAAAGACAGACATAGAGATAGACCTGAGGTAAGCTTTGCCAACCTAGTGGGAAGAGAAAGAACGAGAACGGAAACAAATAGAGCGGAGCCTAAGGGACTTAGAGCCCCAAGGACCAAAGGAATGCTGATGATTTCCCTCTGCCAAGGCCTAGGGAACACACCAGAACATTGAGACCTACACAGTTGGTTAAGTCCATGAAGAGCTACTTCGATGGCACAGGAGACCCATATGATCATGTGGCTGAGTTTAGGCAAGTCTTGAGAGCTGAACAAGTTGAGGACCTATTCACGCAATATAATGCCTTTAGTCTAACCCTTAGGAACACAGCCCTTACGTGGTTTCAACCATATACTTCCTCATTGATACATAGCTTCAAGTAGACCCCTCAAGAGACCGTGAGACTTGTAGGAAGAAGATTTAGGAAATATCTTGAGAGATGCCCTGTTCCTGAGTTACCAACACCAGCCAAACAAGTGGCTTTATTCTTGGATGGATTGCTAAGTACCAAATTGAGGTCATATGTGTACTTGAAGGACCCTAGGACTATAGAAGAGTATGTATGCATGTGCATCGACATCGAGGATAACCTAGGGGAAGAGTTAGAGCTCTCCAAAATCTACAAAGATTCAGATAGTGCTTCTAGCCTCTCTTCCACACAATCCACATCTATCGAGGAATTAGCAGATAAAGTAGCTCATAAATTAGGTGTCTCTAGCAAACAGATCCCAAGATTTGCCCCTATGAAAAGATGTTATACTTGTGGAGGTGACAATATGGCGAATATATGTCCCATTATGGCTCAACCCCAAGTAAATCCTAGTAGCCAATACTGCACCATAGAACGAAGATACACAAATCACAAAGCACAAGACTGCCCATACAATAAGCAAGCGGTTAGACAAACCTGCCCTCAGCCCTATCCACAACAAGTAAGGTATCAGAACCAATACCCACCACAACAATATGGCAGACCACAACAACCCTATCAGCAACCCTACCAAAATCAGCAAAGACCTCAGCCTGTGTTAGCCCAACAACCCCCAGCTCCAGCCAATGTGATCCCAGTAAAATATGCAGCTGCAGAAGAGAACCTGAATAGATCTATAGTCCCTGTAACACCATTGCTTTCTGAAAGTGGACTCGAGTGACCATAGCTTTTGATTCGACGCATATTGATAGCCCCCAGGCCTACTACATGCAGTCTCCTGAACATGGTGAAGTACTACTCTAGTGAAGAGCCGATGTGAACCTAGTTGGGAGTCAGATTACGCAAACGTTATGTATACAAATCCCAACCCTAGACCTCAACCTAGGTAAGTAAGACCTCCATTTCCTAGAGGACCATGCTACAGATGTCAGGGAGATCATATCATTCGTGATTGCCCCTTACCTCCAACTACACAACCTCCAGTCAGTGACAATCAAGGTCTTTGCCAAGATTGTGGAAAGGAGCATCTCTTACGAGATTGCCCAAAGAATCCCAATAATATGCCAAAAATCACTCATATCAATGTTATTGGGTTAGTGGTAAACTCTTCAGGGAGTGTGACGTCCACTACACCAATACAGGTAGTCACTAGAGCTCAAGCCTTGCAGCACAAACCAAAGTTTAGGTCAGGAAAAGAGCTCCGAGGTGAGTGAAACAGAGAGCATAACCAAGAAGAGGACTAGAGCCTGGAGAGATAGTAGAGAAAGAATGAAGAGGCAATGGGCTAAGAAAATGAGTGAAGTCAAGGAAAGCCTAAGAGAAACAAAAGCCAGGATAGTTGAACTTACATCTCAAACTCCCTCTCACACTACTCCATCACCACCATTCCCATCTCCATTCGACCCACCACCTTCCAACCCGCCTCATGCTACTCCACCACCCCCTAGAGTAGGATCAATCCTAGCCGATCCCACTCCGGAGGACCTAAATATGATGCTTAAGGCATATCAGGCTAGAATCCAAGAAGGGCCAAATGTAACCGATCATGAAAAGTGTTACCCTAGAGCAGAACTACAGCTTGAACGAACCAAAATTTGTGCTAAGATGGTGGAATTGGCTCAAACCATGTTTGAAGCCAGTCGCCTCTTCAACATCTCTAGTTCAACTAAGACATAGTTGCACTTTGATGGACTGCTAGAAAGATTGGAGAGGTTAATTGCACAATCAGAAAAGGAACCCACCCCTCCAAGTAAGGGCAAGGCAAGTATGAGGGCAAGCCTTCCTGCCCAGGAAGCCTATGTGCCTAACTCTACAGAGCCAGACACATCTTCTTCTATGAATCGGTTCACACCAGAATTCCTAGGAGAGATTCAAGAAGACAAATGGGCTAAAGAAAGTGAAGTCCCTCCTCCCATTGAACTTGTGGATGATGCACACGACCAAACCCACAAGACATCCCATCCATTTTTGAAGAGCAGGAGAGCACTCAGTCTCAAGAGAGATTAGACTTTGAGTCTAATTCTTTACATGAATTACCCCACTTCACAGGCCCATGGGAAGCTAAGTCCACTTGTATGAGAGCACCCACAGTCATGGTAAGAAACGAAGACTCGGTCATACCTAGGAACACAGATGTAGTGAAAAACACTAAAGTGCGGTGTAACCTCACTTTAGAAGAGCTACTCAAAGTAAGGCCAGAACTATGGAAACATGTAGCCAAACAAGTACCAGAGATAGCAAAACCTCGTTCCCAGGTAGGATCTCATCGCATAGTGCCAAAGATACCTTTGGACAAGATAGGAGACATGAGCGAAGGTGAAGAAGGAAACACCTATCTTCCCATTACCCATAAGGGGTACACAACCAAGGCAATTCTCGACTCTAGTGCATGAGTTGCAATTGCTACCACTTCCCTATGGAAACGTTAGGGCAAGCCAGCACTCAGGCCTACGAGGATGAAATTGCAGATGGCGGATGGTCACATAGAGAGGCCTTAGGACTACTTGAAGGAATAACTCTCACTACTTGTGGTGTAGAGTTTGAGCACACATTTGCTGTATGTGACTTTAGCAAAAATGATGCCTATGAGATGATTTTGGGAAGACCATTTATGCGACAGTTGAAAGGAGTACAGGATTGGGGAACCAATTCCTTGTACTTGCAACACTTGGGTGTTACGACCAAAGTGAATCTCAAAGATTACTCTCATAGAGATGTCCCTCCTATCCAATGGAACCCCATCCATAGAGCCAAAGATGATACGGAGTTTGTGCATTCCATAGGATCAGGATCCTCATGGATGCATGAAGACACCCACTTGTGGATGTGCAAAGTAGCAGTAGAAGAAGAGAAGAGAGAAAAAGCCAGAGAGGTAGGTGCGAAGGAAACACATAGATCAATTCAAGACCCAACCTATGCACCTGTAGTATTTCCGGACGAAGAATTTGAACCTCACGGCTGGGCAGAAATTTTAGCAACAATGGATGTAGCCATCAATGAAGAACAATGGACTCCCCACTGTGATGAGGATGGCTATGACATTTCAGTTTTCTCCATAGAGCCGATCATGGGAGATGCAGTTTTAGAAGAGTGCGAACCTAGCCCTGATGCATTTGAGGATGCAAGTGACTCCGAACTAGAGTCAATCATTATGGACCCACCTTTTGCATCAGATGAAGAATACTTCTATGAAGTAGAATTCCAGCCTCAGAGACACGAAGAGATAACGAACGATGTACGATTAACCACACAAGTGACATCTAATAATGATAGCAAGAAACTGAAGAAGAAAGAAGTCCCCCCGAAGGAAGAAGAATCTTTGTTTGAGGTCCCTGAAAACTTTAAAAAGTATGAGATAGACGATAGGAGAGTCATGATAAGAATGCCTAAACGAGAGGCACAATCAGGAGAGGCCTATGATAACAAGGAAACCACCAAGAAAATAGTGGTAGCCCTAGAAGAAGGAGAGGAGAGATGCACATACATAGGCCATGACCTAACAGAGGAAGAAGAGCATGCATTAATAGCCTTGCTAAGAGAATACAGAGATGTATTCGCTTGCAGTTACAAGGATTTGAAAGGTGTAGACCCGGACATATGCTCACACACAATCCCCATGACCTCAGATGCTAAACCTTCTAAGCAAAATCCATACACATACAATGATAATTATGCTGCCAAGATCAAAGAGGAGATAGATAGACTGGTAGAAGCTGGATTCATCTATGAAATTGAGCACACTGAGTGGGTATCCCCCATTGTAGTTGTGCCCAAGAAGAATGGGAAGCTACGTGTGTGCATTAACTTGAAGAAGGTTAATGCAGCCACAATTCGAGATAACTATCCGCTTCCTATCACAGAACATCTCTTAGAAAGAGTAGCAGGCAAGGAAGTGTACAGCTTCCTTGATGGATTTTCTGGCTACAATCAAGTAGCCATTGCTCCCGAGGACCAGCATAAGAATTCTTTTGCCACAGAATGGGGCATATTTGCCTTTAGGGTAATGCCATTTGGGCTTACCAATGCTCCTGCAACCTTCCAAAGATTGATGTGTCATGTGTTCAAAGAGTTCTTGAGGAAGAATTTAGAGGTCTATGTTGACGATCTCTGTGCTCATTCCAACATTAGACATCCACATATACCTGAACTCAAGCAAATCTTTGACAAATGCAGAGAATACCAAGTCTGCTTGAACCCAAAAAAGTGTGTTTTCATGGTTAGGCAAGGCAAGATTCTAGGGCACATAGTGTCAAAGAATGGCATATCCACTGATGAAGAGAAAGTGAGAGCCATAGCAGAGTTACCTAGGCCAAAGAACGTCAAGGAAGTACAAGCTTTCATGGGGCATTGTGGTTATTACCGACGGTTTATACACATGTATGCCATCATAGCAAAGCCTCTGTATGGACTTTTGACTAACTTCGAGTGGACCGATGAATGTGAAAACTCTTTCAACGAACTCAAAAGGAGATTGTGTTCAGCACCAATCTTGACCACACCAGATTGGAATAAGCCCTTTCATGTTCACGTGGATGCATCCAATTATGCTATTGGATCTGTACTCGCACAACCTACTGGTGAAGGTAATATGGATCTTCCCATTGCCTATGCTAGTAGACAGCTAAATGCTACTGAACCGAATCATACCACTACTGAGAGAGAAGGCTTAGGCATGGTGTATGCGGTTAAGAAGTTTAGACACTATTTGCTTGCAAATAAGTTTAAATTTTTTACTGACCATCAAGCATTGTTATATCTCGTGAACAAGTCATGCAATACAGGTAGATTGGTAAGATGGTTCCTCTTACTAATGGAATATGACTTTGAGGTTGTGGTGAGGAAAGGCAAGACTCACTTGAGAGCAGACCACCTCTCTAGGCTCACATCTGGAGAAGCCCCACAAGGAGTATCAGATGACCTCCCTGACGCTTACTTGTTTAACTTAGAAGTTGTGCCTTAGTGGGCTAAGCCATTAGTGCCAGTATTGACATACGGGCCTAATCACCCAGTCATAAACACTAAAGATAGAGAGGTAGTAAAGGCCCAAAAGTACCACATCATGGCAGGAGGTATGTACAAACATACAGATCAAGGTATATTAGCCTGTTGTGTGGAAGAGGATGAGTACGCAAAATGGTTGCAATTAGCACATGTAGGTGCATTAGAGCAACACTACTCAAGGCAACGAACCTTACAGACTCTAAGGAGACTAGGAGTGCATTGGCCGACTATGGAGGCTGATGCCCATAAGTTGTGCAAGGAATGCCCTATCTGCTGCACTAAACCACCTGTGGAACATGCCACTCTCTATCGAGTGTCCATAGTGCCAGATTGGAGTGAACCACTAGTAGCCTTCCTGAGGACAAAAACATTCCCTCAAGATATGACAATAGCCAGACAAAGAAGTTTAGAACAAGAAGCCCTAGACTACTCACTCATTGGTGATAGTCTATACAAGCGTGGTAAAGATGGTTACGTGAGACTATGTGTCCATGAGAGCTAATATCTCAAGATCTTGGAAGCAGCTCAACAAGGTGTAGCAGGAGGACATTTTGGACCAGATCGGGTGATCAAGGCCATACTATTTGCGGGCTTCTGGTGGCCGATCCTTCACATGGATGCACATACCTATGTGAAACGGTGTGATGTTTGTCAGAGAACTCAGTACCCTATACGCAAGGATGAGATGCCACTGAAACCTATGATGGGTGGACGTGCATTCTCTAAGTGGGGAATTGACTTTGTTGGTCCGATTAATCCCCCAGCTAAGGGTTCACATGCTGAATATATCATTGTGGCCACGAACTATTTAACCAAGTGGGTAGAGGTAAAAGCTACGACAAAGAACGATGCTCAGACGACTGCTAAGTTCTTATTTGAGAATGTGTTCACTAGATACGGGCTACCCATAGAGCTAGTCAGTGATAGAGGCACACACTTCTTGAATGAAGTTATTGAAAATCTTCTCCAAGAGTTCTTGGTAGTGCACAAGAAGTCTGCTCCCTATCACCCACAAGCTAATGGGCAAGCTGAAAGCACAAATAAGATTTTGTGCAATGTGCTGACCAAATTAGTGAATAATAAACGCTCTGATTGGGACAAACAGCTACACCATGTTGTTTGGGCATACAGAGTTGCCTATAAAACGGTTCTCCAAGCCACTCCCTTTCAGATGGTATTCAGTCAAAATGCAGTGCTACCATTGGACTTCTTGATACCTACACTGAAAGTAGCACATGAGCATGAATGGACGGGTCATGAACTCTCTTCGAGGATTCTTGATCTGGAACGACTAGGTGAAACCAGACTAAGAGCGGCAGCGGGAATATATGCAGCTAAGAAAAGACAGAAGGCATACTTTGATGCCCACGTTAAAGATAAAGGCTTGAAGGCAGGAGATTTAGTTTTAGTCTACACCTTGAAGCAACATGCAAGAAAATTAGAGAAACGTGGCTATGGACCTATGATCATAAATAGGATCTCAACCAGTGGAGCAGTTCAACTCGCTACACTGGAAGGTGATGTTCTCCCTAGCTATATAAGCAGATGCAGAGTCAAGTTATATCAAGAACCCCTAACAGAGGAGATGCTAAATCGACTCAACACTGCCAAAAAATGCAAGGAAGAGGAAAAATGAGTTCGAGAAGAGGCACAGGCGGGAGCATTGGAACACATCCGAAGGATGAGGTTGCGAAGACTGGGTAGAGATCCGGCCAGGGTAGATGACTATGCAGACCGAGTTCATCATACGGCAATGTGTGAAGTCTCAGGAATAAGTTCTCATAGAATAATTGATAGACGACCTTTTGTAACATTAGAGATAGGACAAGGAAAGGGTGCAAGGACTGTAAGAGCCTTGATTGACTCAGGTGCAGCCACTAGTGCTGTTAAATTTTCTTACTGTCAAAAGTTGAAATTAACTGTCAATCCTATAGAAGCATATCTCATAGGATTGGGAGGTGTGGAAACCCCTTGCATGGGCGAGGTGGAACTTCCCCTCTACATTCAAGACGAAGTAATGACAGTTAAAGTGCTAGTGTGTCAAGATGAGGACCTCACGGAGCCTCTTGTCTTGGGTCAAGACTGGATCTATGATCATGCAGTCAACCTAAACCTACGAAGTGGACTCCTTCAAGTCTGGGTAAATCAGAATCGCATTACAATTGAGTTAGAAAATGAAGCACTTAAGAAATTAGACAAGGCACACACCCATGGTCCTTCCAGGGGTACACATGAAGATGACCATGTTGTTCTTGTCCAAAACTGTGTGATGCAAAGGAATGATGATTTCAATCAAGAAGTAAGGGGCACAACGGAACTCCCTTCTTTTCCAGAGACCAGAGGGATGCAGCAACCAAAGGCAGATCAAATACAAATGGAGCAGAGTAATACCTATCCTGGAGGTCAAAAGAACGTGCGAAGCAGAATGTCTCAGCCATTGAAACAAGTGTGGGTGCGGAAAGGCAAACACCCTGTTGCGATCAAGCCAACCACACGGGCAAAACTTCTTATTAATAATCAACAACACGACACTAATAAGAAGTCTTTCAAAAATTCTTCTGCAAAAGTAAAGTCTATTTGGGTACCCAAGAAGTAGATGAAGGCCATCCCACAATCACGATAAATTTGGGTGCCTAAGGCTTGCTTGCGGGCTCAAATAGTTACACCGAGGCCACACCCTGTACAACATGGTTCACTCACTCGAACATCTGATACCCTTTCTTATATAACACGCACGGACACACATTGGTCCATGAGCACAAGCAGAATCACTTGTAAATGGGTCCTTAAAAAGCCTCATTTCCAAGTAGACACTCCTGAAAAGCCCTCCAGAGTCTCCACAAAATCAAGACCAACAGCAAATCAGTTGGTTCGGAAGCCCAAAACGTGTACTAAACCCCCCGACCCTCATTTGTAAATTCATATCCACTTACTCACTACATCACTCATACACCGCATCTTTCCATTTAGCTCTTAGGAATATCTATTCACTAACTACACTCACGATCCCCAAGCACTTATTGACCTACTAACCTCTCACTAAAATCATGTTAATGTTGTAATGGGGACGCATGAACGCTTGGTGTCCATTTGCAATGTTAACATTCATTTGTCTATTCTCACAGAACCGGTGACCAGTCTCTTCACCATGGCGGAGGCAGGAACTAGCTCCCAAGCAGGCACCAACCCCCAAATCGTGGACATTGAAAGTCTTCCCATTGAAGAGGAATTGAAGGAATGCCCAATGGCATTGAGGGCATTACATGCCATACCGATTCAGAATCCTCCACAGGGGCACACAATGCCGGTCAGCAAAAACTCACATTGGTTCAGTGATGTGGCCGGATCTCTGGGTGAAGGCACTTACATGTGGGAGGCCGAGATAGAGTTCAACGGGCGATGGGGCAGATATCATTCACCAGGGAATTTGAGAGGCTTCAGAATGATGAAGGTCTGAAACCCATCTCGAAGAAGGCTACACTCTACGACTATTTCAAGGCTTAGTTACCCAAGCCAGATTTTCTACAGTGTTCCTACTTAGTTAGCACTCTGACCCCTAGTAAAGAGAAAAAGGGATATAGTACCTTCATTCTACCATCACTTACCAGAGGTAATGAATTAAAGCCTTTCAAATTGACAAACAACTTGGTGAGGGAAGCTCTTGACATGAAAGGCATGCATATCCCCACCAAAAAAGAGACGATGGTCCCGGATAACATGAAGAACAGGAACCTGACTAAGCTCAAAGACATGGTGGCAATGACACCCACAATTGCCATTCACTTACGAATGGTCATGCAACATTTCGCGTTCCCATCTCAAGAGCGGTTCACAATGCCACCCAAGAAAATATGGTTCAGTCTATATTTAGCAGATGCCTTCAATTTGACAATCAACATGCCGCATTGGATTATCGACCAAATCCATTTGGCACATCAACGGTGGTATAAAACACAAAAGTCCATACTGTATGGATGTTGTGCCCTCACCAGGATTGTGTATAGATGTTTGGCTTATGATGTGCCAGTTCAAAGGCATTAATTTGGACCAGGGTACAGGAATTTCAACGTAGACTATCAACCGTAGGGCCTCCATCAAAGAAAATGAGAGGCGCAGTTCAGATGCCCTGTGCACAAGCCCACGGTGCGACACTGACACCAGAGACAACTCCACAACTTCCAAGGCGTGTACAACCCTTCACTATCAGATTACCGAGACACAGCACTGATGGACCGAATCTGGTGTTTCCACCTGTGACAACCGACTTAGAGTTTCCTCACGGCTTCACATTAGAAGACCTAAATGATGAGGAGGTAGCCAGAATAATCGAGGCTGTTAATGCGGAAGTCGAGGTAGAGCAAGCTAGTGGGCAACAAACTGCTACAGACCAACCCCACCCTAGACAACTAGAGGTAGTTGAAGTGGATGAAGAAGAAGAAGAACAAGAGGAGGAACGAGGTGGACAAACAGAAGAAGAAGAGCAGGAATATGAACAAGGAGTTCTACAAGAACTTGAGGGTGCCCCGGCTTATACGAAGGAGTTGAAAAAGCTGTATGATACCATCAACAGAGTTCAAGAACAGCACAAAATGTCCCTGGTAGCAGGAAAAGCCCTCATGAACCAAATCCTTGAAGAGGAAGGTGTGGACGAGCAATACCGAGCAACCCTTGATATGATTTCTGATGTGTTGGGGGTACCTGAGATGGTGCATACAGCTCTCGCATACTCGAGAAGATCGGAGCGATGATACGGCAAACGCCCCCCTCGGTCAGGAAAAAAAACTGAATATATTAGTATCAGAACCACAGGGCACCACATCCACAACCACGGGCACAGCTCATATCATTTAGGAAACTGAGGAAGCCCATACATCCAGTGCACCCCCATCACCCCCTTTACCACCCCCACCTCCAACTCCACCAACTTCATCCCCCACTACCAGTGTAACCACTACTGTCACCGCCTTAGAGTCCACTGCCCATACCGAAGCACAGACTGTCAATCAACCCACACAACCCACACACTCTATCACCACCTCACTTGTATACACTACCACTGACATGTAATTCTAACTACAGCCACGGAAAACCCCATTCCCCCGATTACACTTCCTGGCGGTTCATATTCACAACTACACACACCACTTTACACTTTCACCACCATCACCGCACCCACAATTCCCATGTTCACAATCACTCCCATGACTACATCCACTTTTGACCTCATGGACATATCACCCACCTCCGCACCTCTCCCTCCCCCCATACATCCACAATCTCCCATTCCCTCACCACCCACTTCACCCTTTTCAAGCACAGCATACACGCTCCCATTCCCTTTTCCCTTCCCTTCTGCATTCAACACCCTTCCCGCATCCACCCCTATTAATAATGTATTTAATAATATGTACCAGTGTATGTCTCAACTACAACAGCACTACCAGCATCTTGATAACCAGCATACGAGCCTCTTCCGAAGCCATGAAGCACTACAAGCACGATTCATTGATTTAGAAAGGGAAAAAGCGGCTACTACAACAACAGTATGTCACTTTACAGGAACAACATGAGCAGTTAGTGGCCAATCCACCCCAGTCAGATGCGGAAGAAAAACAACAACTTGATGAGCTGCTACACTCCCAGATAACAGAGAATCTCAAGCTTCGACGCAACCTGGCCCTATTACGGAAACACATGTCTACAACACTCGAGGAAAATAAATGACTACAGAGACAGAACGAAGAAAACTTGGAAGCAGCAATGGAGGGTTCACCACAGGAAATCGACCCAGAGAAATTCAAGGCTATCCCATCCGGAAATATGCAAATCGTCTTGGAAATCCATGCCGACCTCCTGGAAGCCCATGCAGCATTAGAAAGAGAAGGAGATGACTTATTAAAGCAACTGGCAACCCAACAGGAGTCACCAAGCAAAGTCACAACTGAAACCGACACATCTGAAGAAGTCGCAAAACTCAGAGCAGAATTAGAAGAACTACGAAATAGAGTTCTACAATACGAGCGTCAACCCTCTCCCCTGGTGGAACCAGAACCTGAAGACTTAGTGCCAATTCAAGTGGAGGAGATCTTTGAAGACCCATACGTTCCCATGCCAACGCTCAGGGGTAAGCAAACAGAAGAAGGAATGGACACGATTGAGATCGAAGCGCGTGAATGGATGCAAAGGTTGGAAAAGGTTGCTCCAACCCATGATGAAAGAGTTGCAGTTCAGATAGCGTATATGTCACAACTGGAAGAAGTCGTCATAAAATCAGATTACTTTAGAAACCTCTCCCATCATAGGTGGATTGGCACGTCTGATGATCTGTATGTTCCATTCTGTGTATTAATGGCAGATTACAATGCTGAAATCAAGCAACGCACAACAAAAGAACCAACCTCGACGACACAGTTTGCACCGGATGATATCCCTGCAAGTGCCAAGCAACGGAATATACATCAACCTACTTGGAGGATCTGCCTGCTTGAAACCTACCCTGAGATGAATCACACGTGGAATAACATGCCTCTATATATCAAGTATAATCCCTGCTACTGCCCTGTCTTTCGAAGAAGGTCTTGGCCGGAGTACACAAAAACAGTTTTGATGGTTAAAGGATGTGAAAAGTGGTTAAATTATGTGTACCTAGCACCTCCTAATGGCCAACCCACAGTCAACTACATGATTTCAACCATCCGACACTAGGCAGTCCGATTCAAGAATGTCCCAGATGTCATGGCACAGATGTGCCTAAAAATTTTTGAGCTCATGCTAATTACATTCAGGACATTTAAGAACATCAAAGAACCTCATCTTTCGGCTATTGGATTTAATGAAGGGAATCAAGACCCGGTCTATGACATGAGCACCACGCCCTCCATTAACGTTGTCTATGCCTGGCATGCCCATATAAAGTATCTACCTGCTTGCTTCAAACAGACGTTTGAAGAAATGTTTATCATGGGGTTCTGGGAATATCATTCAGAGATATTCATTCCCAGACCATCTCATCTATTACAGTTATTTGCCGTGGAACAATCTCTCCATTCCGAAAAGCTACGTATACCACATCCAGAGGTTCCTGGGCCTGTAGATTGGGATGCCCTACTCACTGACTTGGCCAAAGGATTGAGAATTGTGGAACATCACTTAGCAAAAGACGTTGTGGAGTACTACATCCAACGACCCACCCAACAAGGGTCTGTCAGGGACGACAAACGCGAGAGAGGGGGGGGGGGTGTTGGCAGTCAAGGAACTGAAGGACTCACAAGACAAGGAAGTCAACGAAGGGAGTCGGAGCGAAGAGAAGGTACAAGCAGACAGAGTAGTCAAAGAAGATCGGGCAAGTAGGCCATTATTTTTTCAGGAAGCTAAAGCATATCAAAGAGGTGGACACATAAGGAGAAGGAGCAAGAAGGAAGCTCGAAGATGTGTATGTCAAATTGTTAGAGGAAATCCCTACAAAAATAGTGATTTTCATCATTAAAAGCCATTGTAAATACCATTTCATATTTTTGTAGCTCCATTTTGTGCAAGCCAAGGAGTCCTTGAGCTTGAGGAGCATTAGAAGTAGCTACCTACCAGTTTTCATAATTTTTAGACTCCATTTGAGCCTTCAAATGGGGCCTAGAACCTAATTTTTAACTAGGCCGGACACTAGGTCTGGACACAGCCAAAACCTAGTCAAAAACTATAAATAGAGCTAGAAAGCTCCTTTTTGAGGTAGCTTGTAATTGAATTGAACTTGTATGAGCATTTTGGAAGTAATCTAAAAGAACTCCATTGCTTCCCACTCTTTGTCTTGCCTTGTGTGCACGTGTGTGTGTATGTGTGTGCATGTTAGTGTGCTTCGCACTCACGCACTTGTGCCTTCACTTGCTCGAGGTCATCATACCATCCTCACGTCTTCCCGGATTGACATTAAAGGAGGTTCTACTCATCACTGAGCTACACCAACCCAATTGAATGCTTGTGATCCTTATGCTTGATTTATCCTAAGGTCTGGGAGCCTTCCTTAGTCTTAAGTGTTGGTATATTTAGGTAGTGATGTGTGTGAACACACTAGGACTGCTAGGGTACTTTTTTCCCTCTTTAGGAGGTTTTTTTCCCCTCGGCTTTTATATATGCCTATAGCCCTAACGGTTCACTTATCTTTGTACATTCTAATGGTAATACATTCAGTATTGTGTGTTGTGCTCCAAGCTTCTTCTTCTTCCTTGTGTTGTTTGCATGCTTTTGAAGACCTCGTACTCCAACAATTGGTATCGGAGCAGGCTGTTGCTTCATCTAGGGCATCATCAACACCCCTCTAGTCATAGTCTTAGAATTGCACAAAAATTGGTGAAAATACTCAAGGTGATTAGAAGATCAAATCAACTTCGCTATGTGGTGCCAGAATCGCTATCTGAGCTCATTTCAGCCTCCGAATGCACTATCATAGCGCTTGTGTAGACAATTTTATCTTTTTGTGCCAAAGAAATATACAGGTTCGGTTCGCCAGTATAAGCATCTCAAAGTCTATTACAGGTTTAGTAGAACTTGATACGACAATTTTGTTCAACTTTTTGAGATACACTCATTTTTATGCATCAAGGTATTTTAGTCAGTGGCCATGGCTAAAAGTAGTGATGTATTCCATATGTTGGTTGTTGAGGATAAGTTGGACGGTACCAATTACCTATTATGGACTTATATGATACATCATGTATTGGTTACAAAAGGACTATGGAATATTGTGCAGGGTGTTGAAAAATGTCCTATTACACCTGCAAACACAGTTGCTGAAGGTGATGCAAATGACATTGAAGATGATGATATTCTTCATGTTCCTGTTCGTGTTACTGTCAAACGTGCCATTATTCCTTACATTCGCTCATGCAGAACAACGAAGGATGCTTGGGATACACTTACCACTTTATGCCACGCAAGGAATGACGCTCTTGTTGCTTACCTTCGAAAACAGTTGGAGAGTGAGCACATGAATGAAGGTGATTCTGTGGACAATTTCCTAACAAAGATCAAAGATTTGAAAGAACAGTTGATTTTTGTTGATGAAGTCTTGCCTAACAGTTCACTTGTGCAGACCATTCTGAATGGTCTTCCCAATTCATATCAGAGTTTTGTTTCTACTCTCATTTGATGATGAAAGGCAATCCAAATGCCTTAACATTTGAGGAGTTAGTCTCTGTTTTTTTGCAGGAAGATCAATCTAGGTAAAACAGGTCCATTATGCATGTTGTAGATCAAGCTTTCCTGGCTAGTCAGAAGGGCAAAGGTAAATGGATCTCTTCTACTAGAAAGCAAAAATCTGCTAATTCTGCATAATCAAAGAAGGAAGACAGAGACAAGAAGAAAACAAAAAAGCAAAGATCGTTTTGCAAATACTATAAGTGAAATGGTCATGTCATCAAGAGTTGTCCAAAATTGGCTACTAAAGAGGGAAGGAAGAAAGAGGCTCAAATGGTTGTTGCAGAGGCCTCTACACCCAAAACAGAGTCTTCTAATCTTGTGCAGAATGAAGAATGGACATTTACCACTGTTTGCAGTTATGATCCATCTTCTCATGAATAGTGTATGTATGTAGTAGAATAAGATGTTTGGTATTTTGATAGTGGGGCGACCAAACATATTACCTCGCAACGTAGTTTCTTCACTTCACTCGAGCCTGCCCCTACAGGGAATACTATCACATGCGCTAACAACTCCTCTTATCCTGTTATGGGAGTTGGTAAGATCATTCTGACTACTGTTGATGGTAGTTCTTTTACATTGTCGGATGCTCTATTTGTGTCAAGGATCAAGAAGAATCTATTATGAGTTTGAGCTTTAGCCAAGACTGGCTTGTTCGTGAAATTTGTCGATGATAGATGTACAGTTCGTGATTTGTCAAATGGTGATCTCATTATTGCTTCTGGCATTTTATGTCATCGGATGTATAAGCTCATAGAATATGAAAAATTTATGAATGATTCAGCATGTGCAGTACATGATTCGCAGGCTATGTCTGATGCAAAGCTTTGGCATGCACGCTTTGGTCAGCTAAATTTTGCTAGTTTGCTATGCCTACAAAAATCTGAAATGGTGTCCTCTCTACCCAAACTTGAGGCACAAGGTAAACATGTTTGCGAAGGCTGTATTTTGGGAAAAATGAAGCATTCCTCGTTCCCAAAAGATGGTTCAATTAGCTACTCAAAAATTGCAACTTGTTCACAGTGATGTCTGTGGTCCTATGGAGACACCCTCTTTTGGAAACTATCTTTACTTCATGACTTTCATTGATGATTTTTCCAGGAATGCATGGGTATATCCATTGAAACCAAAGTCCTAAGTGTTTATGTTCTTCAAATAGTTTTTGTTTTTGGCTAAAAATCTATCAGCATGTAAAATAGGCACCCTCCGCTCTAATCGAGGAGGGGAAGATATATCTTCTAATTTTAATGCATTTCTGGCTGAACGTGGGATAAAACATCAGTGTACAGTGTCGTATACACCTCAACATAATGGAGTTGCTGAAAAATAGGTCACTCATGGAGATGGCGAGGTGAATGGTCAAGATTGAGGCTTTACCACATAGTTTCTGGCTTGAGGCTATCATGTGTGCAGCATATGTACTTAACAAGTGTCCCACTAAAGCATTGCAGTCTATCACTCCATATGAGGCTTGGCATGGTCGCAAGCCATTTGTTGCTCACATGTGTGTTTTTGGTTGTCTGGCATATGCATTTGTGCTTGAACAAGAAGGAAGAAATTGGATGATAAAGCAATGAAATGTATTTTTGTTGGAAACAATTTTGAAAGAAAAGGCTATTATCTATGTCATCCACAGACTAAACCCATTCTGGTTAGTCATGATTATGTTTTTTGTGGAAGATGCTATTCAGCCATTACATTCATGTATTAAGGAGACATCTATTAGCTCCAAAGACATGTATGATACTTTGCTACCTCTTTTTACAAGCGGAGAGTCTAGTGTTGGTCCTAATGAGGAAACTTCTCATCCTTTACAAGTTTAATGTGATGATGTAGATGATTCCATTTTTGATGGAGATATACATGATGCACTTGTTGATGAGAGAGCTGATATTGAAGAGGCAAAAACTATGCCAAAATGGCTAGTGCAGACTTTGTGTGGCAGCAAATTAGACAAGCGGAGATTCTAGTGCTGGTCCTAATGAGGAAACTTCTCAGCCTTTACAGGTTTCATGTGATGATGCAGATCATTCCATTTCTGATGGAGATTTACATGATGCACTTGTTGATGAGAGAGCTGATATTGAGGAGGCAAAAACTATGCCAAAATGGCTTGTGCAAAATTTGTGTGATGGCAAATTAGATGCATCTCTATCATATCGTACTCGTTCAGGATCTCATAGTGCCTCTTTTGCATCATATTGATATGCTAGGGCTGCCTCTAGTTATTGTGATAAGAATGAGCATGTTTCCTTTGATGAAGCACAAAACTCTGAAATGGCTGCTATGCAATCAGAATATGATGCTATCATGAAAAATGGTATCTGGTGTTTATGTGACTTGCATCTTGGCAAGAATGCTATAAGCACTATACAAGCTGAAGCATAAACCTGATGGAATAGTTGATAGGTATAAGGCTAGGCTTGTTGCAAAGGGGTATGTGCAGGAAAGGGGCATTGATTTTTATGAGACCTTTTCTCCTACTTGTCGAATGACTATTGTTCATAGCACCTCTGCACTTACAGCTCATCATGGTTGGAATGTACATCAATTGGACATCAAAACTACATTTCTGGATGGTGACTTGCATGAAGAAGTGTATGTTTTTTAGCCTTGTGTCTTTGTGCAAAAAGGGCATGAAAACTAGGTGTGCAAGTTGAAAAAGGCATTATATGGTTTGAAGTAGGCACCACGTGCTTGGTATGAAAAGATATATGCCTATCTAATTGCACATGGTTTTGAGAATAGTCCAACTGAGAGCACCTTATATGTTAAGCGTGCAAATGATGTGGTTCTGATCATTGTAGTGTATATTGATGACATGCTACTCATTGGACCTTGTTGCGTCACCGTCGCCTCCTCCTTTTTAGGCTATCGTATGTCTTCACGAAGCACATAGAGAACTTCTTTGTAGTTCCTCCTCCCGACCACGTCTGAACCCTACTAGTGTCTAGAAGTCAGAATCTCAATCCTCTCCCTCTATCTTCTACCTATGTGATAAAGACTCCATGAGGTGCCAATCACATGATGTGACAATGTGATATTTTTTTCCCCTTGAACACATTTTCTTCCTCGAAAATGTAAATGAAATGTCTATAGTGGTAGAAGAAAGTGCTCGGACTCCCCTGAACCCCATATACTCTATGTACATGGTCATCTCTGTGTGTTATTTCCCCATATCCTTCCCCTTATGAGATCATCTCAAGGGTGGGAAACCATCTAAGTGGTGCCTACTATCTCCCATGGACACTCCACTTCCAAACTATCACTCCCATGATATGTAACATCATCAAAATGACATAAGTCCATATGATGTATCCTCTATGGAGTAATAGTATATAAAGCAAGTGTAAAGTGCCAAGCTCATAAGCTTGACCATACCATAATGGAGATAGTAAACCATAAAGTCCTATGAAATATAGAACAAAGTCCCATAAAAAGTGACTGCAACCCATCCAAGACTAAATGATAGATTTCCCTCATACCACTATAGTTCTTCCTAACCTTGAATGTAATCACAAGTAATAGTTTAATCTAAACTATCTTGTGAACTATGTAAATCCATCATCTAGCTTATATATAAGAATTTCTTGATAGTAAAATGCAATCGCTACATTTCACCAACCAAGAAGTCTTTGGTTTGTTAGCCATTTCCTTTGGACTTAATTCTATTGGAAGACCATCTATCAGCACTAGTGCAAACTCTTAAATTTTCTCTTTCCTTTAGTTTGCCCTATGAATGCAAAAGCATTCCCTTTGGGATTCAGATAATCCCTAAGTACCCATCCTCTTAATTTATGCTCACACATCGTCCTCATGATGAAGCATCAACTAAGAGTTTGGTATCCCAATAGGTTAGATATCTCTCTATCTCCTAGAAACCCTAAAGAGAAGAGTCATAACTCTACTCCCAGCCTCACTCATGTCCATAACTAGATCATCTCATCTAGTCAAAGACCATCACTGGAAACAAACGTAACTACTTCTCTCTAGAGTCTACAAGTGAGACTCAATCTAATCATCATGATTAATTGATCTCCCTCTTGTCTTTGATAGAAGAGTGCCACTTCTATTTAGAAAACCAAAATGAGAAAGTGAAACTCTCTCTCTAATCTCATCTAAGGAAAAGAGCTCCGGTAATGGACTTTATTCCACTTTCCCTTTCCCTATAAAGAGATTCTATTGAATTCATTTGCTCTACTCATCCATAACTGAGAACATGTATATAAGTTCTCCATATTTTTCCATCAAAAATAGTAGAGAAAGAGACTCCCATGTGAAGGAAAATTACATTGAAAAGTAAAGTAAATGAATTCCTTCTGAAATAAAGACTAAGAGATGTTTCCCAAACACCTCTTCTGTCTAAAGGAAAACATACTCTATTCTTCTTCTAAGAAGAAATCATGTTTTCCCTTCCTTCTTTTTCTCTCAAAGAGCAGGAGCTAAAGTGAGATCTCTCCAGGATCTCTAAGCTAATTCCCACTTTCTCCTTTTCTTAAAAGAGAAACTCATGAATTTATTTAGTCCTTTCTTCCTTAACCAATGCATAATCCCTCATTACATATATTCCTATGAAGATGGAGAACAGATCTCCCCTAACTAATGAAGGTGTACGTAGTGAAGAGTGGAGAAAATAAATGTGTTATAAGGGTCAAAGCCCTCTACTAAAATGTTCAACCGTAATATAAGATGATACCATAAACATATGTGTATCCCTACTAAAGAGCTATCTCTGTCAACCATCCTCTGTGCATGGATCTATATGATCCAATCGAAGTAATGGAATTATCCTTCCTGAAGACCTGAAAATGAGTATGTGATACCAGTGGTGATAAAATCATCTGTCACATTCTCTACTGGAAGAATAAATCTTCCCTAGGCTAAGAAGGATAACTCCTAATCCTAAGGAGATGTCTACTAAGAGGTCTCCTCTGATCTAGTGAGACATGACGCCATGAATGATGAGTCGTTTTCTTCTTGGCCATAGAAGAAGAGTGCTAAACCAAATATATATATATTCCACATATATATGTAATGGAATATATAGGTGGACTCTAATGAATCCCATATCCTACAATCATGTCGATGGACTCAAATGAGTCCCATGTCCTCGAACTAGTTAGTTTGGTTCTAGTCAATATGTGATAATGGATATCCCTTTCTATTCCAAACTAACTTGTTCCTAGGTACCTGACTGAGTCTCACCCCAACTATTCTTGACTAAAGGATCTATGCTCTAAATCATAGAGCTAGTGCCATGCTTCTGGCCTTCCTAACCATCACTCAAATCACATAGCACCCGTCGATGCTCTCATGAAACCCATCTTTGTGATCCCATATAATTGGTTTCCTTAGTGGTGTAGCAGAAATGCTTCACTACTTGCTCAAGTGATGTACATGAGTGAAGCTAGTCACTCTATGGGTATTCCTCATAATACCCCATGGTCTCCTAATCATACTGTGAGACTCTTGTGAATATAAGTAAATCTTCACTACTTTGGAGATTATCATAAACGTATTTTCCGTGCATGTATGCAACTTCCTAAAACCTATAGGATTGCTTGTGCACAATACTAATGGTGAAGGTGTAGCTCCTTCCCTTAGCAATCCTATGGTCTAAATCCATAAGGATTATGTGAAGGGATCCTATTATTACTGAAGTTGCTTTATCTCTACTATTATGATGGTGTTAAGCCGATCAAATACATGTTTACAAGCATGCTAACACCATACTGATGTTTGCAAAAAAGGCATGTTACCATGCCATAACATTCTTACCTAAAGGCAAGTGCGTATATGACGCCATGAGGTGGGAAAAATTTCGACAATATTTCCCTAGGAAATGGAATCCCAAAAAAAAATTAACCATAAACTCAATGGCACACAGGCTATCCAATAACATAGGGTTTGACAGTCCCAATGGCATGCACGCCATAAACTCATACATGGACTCCATAACCTGCAAAAACATAAAAACAAATACTAGCAACAATTCTTTTTGTTGCATAACTATGTAGTTCTTGCAATCCTCTTTCCTGCAAACAATCAAAAAGTGTACTTCTCACCTGTTGATCCATACTTTTAGAATTAGAATAATGATCAACTTTGATGTATGCATTCCATTCCATGCATGTACATACAGAACAGGCCATAACATAAAGTAAAATGCCTGAAAATATAAAGCATACATCCCTGAATGTTTTGGTATTGGAATTGCATGCATTCAATCCTTCTCGACAAGCTTTGAGACCTCTGCACCTTCCTCCTCAGGTCCTAATATAAACTTTGAAGTATTTGAAAACATCAGATCACTTCCCAAAACATAAAGCATGGTCAGATGATTACCAACATAATGCAAATTTACCCAAAAAAATGCATTTGTAATCCTTCTTTAGACATGAAAAAACCATTTTAGGACCTGTAAATTATCATAAACTGAAATGTACATCATGTGCAAGTGCCTCAAAGTGAAACTACTTCAATCGCCTTCCTGATTTGTAAAATATGGCTCCCAGAAGGTAGTCACCAAAAACTGTTCAGACTTTGAAGACCTATTCAGACCTGTTCAGACCATAGCACGTCCAATTTTCTAGCCCAAGATATGGCTATTCCAAGTGGGACATGCTAAACTAGTGGACTGTTGGAGGGGCTAGAAAAGTGTGAAAGTATGATTTTTGGGGTGTCCAAAAGCATTCTTCCACCAAGAAAATCTTAAAACCCTCTCCATAATCTCAGAGAGAAATATATTAAGATGATTGGACCTACTATCACTTTACTAAATCCTCCCTTCGTGCATGTCAATTCGCTCCCCAAAAGAGGCCTAAATGAAGATTTTTACTTTCATGCAAAAACTTAAATGGGAGCTTTTGGCAAGTTTCTAATCCATCATAATGTGGATTTTTCTTGGATTTTCTTATTCTCCATGGTAATTCATATACCATACTTCATGTATGTATGTAGTAGACCATAGGAATCTTCTTAAATGGTCCCTTTTCTTACTCCAAAATGGAATTCGGCTAAAACTAACACTTGAAATTTTTTCCAAAAAGTGCGGGAAGGGGGTTTTTGAGGAGGTAAAATTCCTCCTTAAATTATTATTTTGATGAATATAATGATTCAATTATGAAGTCCATATGCCATATTCTCAGTATATATACATTTTCCCATCCATCCATAGCTAGTGCACCTCTTTTTCCCACTTCCAAAATGGGAGTTTCTTAGATTCAGGTGCTAAATTTTTTTCCCAAATAGTGATGGAAGGGGGTTTTCTAGAGCTTCAAACTCCCATCATACTGAGTTATATTTTGGATTTCTTAATCTTGTATGGAAGTCAATACACTAAACTATAAGTATGCACAATTTTTCATTCATAGGGCAAACTACTGTTGCGTCACTGTCGCCTCTTCCTTTTTAGGCTGTTGTACGTCTTCAAGAAGCACACAGAGAACTTCTTCATAGTTCCTCCTCCCGACCACGTCCAAACCCTACTAGTGTCTAGAAGTCAGAATCTCAATCCTCTCCCTCTATCTTCTACCTATGTGATAAAGACTCCATGAGGTGCCAATCACATGATGTGACAATGTGATAGTCCTCATGAGAAGCATATTGCTGATTCTAAGGCTGATTTACATGCCTCATTTGAGATGTCAGATTTGGGGCATTTGCATCATTACTTAGGCATTCAGTTTATGCAAGTTGATGGTTGAATAGCTTTGTGTCAAACCTAATATATTGACACATTATTGCAGCATTTTGGCCTTGACGACTGTAAACCCATTGCCACTCCTATGGAGAAAGGTTTACGATTGAGTCTTCATGATGCTGGAGATGCATCTGATGTTGTTCTCTATCAGCAAGATGTTGGATGCTTGATTTACTTATGCATTACTCGGCCAGATATTCAGTTTGCTATCTGTTAGATGAGGAGGTTTATGCATTGCCTAGGTGTCAAGCATTGGCAGGCAGTTAAGCGCATCTTTCACTAATCGAGTGGTACCCGGCTAGTTGGATTGTTTTATCCCAAGGCAGAATCACTACCGCCAGCTTTACATGCTTTTTCTGACTCTAACTAGGTTGGTTGCTATGACACTCGTGTGTTCAATAGTGTTTTTTTGCTTCATGCTTGGTAGCTCATGCGTATCTTGGTTGAGCAAGAAGCAGGCTACTAGTTGAAAGGTTGAGTATAGGGAAGCTTTCATAGTGATTGTTGCGTGTGTGTGGCTCAGACGCCTTATGGCTGATTTGGGTGTTCGTCAATCTTTTGTCACCACCATCTTCATTGATAGTCATAGTGCATTGGCAGTTATGCGGAACCCTGTGTTCCATGCTCTCACTAAGCACATTTTGGTGCACTATCATTATGTCAAGGAGAGGTTATGTGCTGGAGAGATCAGCTTGGCATATGCACCCACGCAAGAGAACATTGCAGACCTTTTCATGAAGGCTCTGCCTAGGGAGAAGTTTGAAGCTTTTTGCAAATCTTTGGACTTACTTCCTTTTGTGGATTAATTCCACATAGCTTGGCACTTCCTTATACATGAGTGCCAGCTCCTTGTTGATTGCATCACTCCCAAGGGGGATTTATTGATATATTTAGGTAGTGATGTATGTGAACACACTAGGACTGTCGGGGCTCTTTTGTCCGTCTTTAGGAGGTTTTTCCCCCCAGCTTGTATATATTCAGCCACTTATCTTTGTACAATCTAGTGGTAATATATTCAGTATTGTGTGTTGTGCTCCAAGCTTCTTCTTCTTCCTTGTGTTGTTTGTGTGCTTCCACATACCTCGAACTCCAACATTGAGAGAAGCTTCTCTAAGTGCCACCTTGGGGCATACATGAGAGAAGAATCCTCATTTGTTTTACAAGAAATGTGATAGACATTGAGGAATTAGAAAGCATGTGAAGCTCCTTGGGAAAGTGTCCATATGAGCGACACTTTGTTATACACTTGGATGACCCCAAGGACATGCATGTCGCTGACCTAGAGGTATATATATATGGGTGGAGCTGGATGGGTGGATATATGCTCTCTCTTCTAGGTGGTGTTCTTGCTAGTTATATTATGTAGTTATTTATGCACACTAAAAATCTTCGAGGAAAAATGGAAAAGATAAGTAAAATGCATTCATGGAGTAAAGAAAGATCAATGTGACCGAATAAAGCTCCACATCAATCTCCTTCTCATTCTGGGCACCCCTCTTACCTTCTTCTATTTGAGCTCATAGAAAAACATATTGCTTCTTAAGTCAAGGTTAGGTTAATGTTATGATCAAGAAACTTGGTTTTCCTTTAACCTAATGATGCCTCAATTGAATCGCTCAAGCATGTAGCTATTTTCAATTACCTTCTAATTAGAATAAACTCCTCAACTCTAAGAGTTAAGGCCTCTCAATTACATGCCAATCCCTCTCTATTAAATACCCCTTTGGCTTAAGCAGCATTGGAGTAGATCGAGAGAGAGAGAGAGAGAGAGATTCAAAACAAAGGAATCCCTTGAAAAATGATATTCTAAAAGTAATCAAAGAACCATAGAGACTCTCTCTCAAAATTAAATAAAGAAACTTTGGAAGGAAGTTGTATCAAAAATAAGAATTGGCTTTCCATCATCTAAAAATATCCTCCCATGAATGATGGACTGATAAAGTTGAAAGGGTCAAGTTATTGGAAATAAAGCAATTGAAATATCTTCTTCTTTGAATGTGTAAATTCAACAAGTCATTTTCCAATCAAGAGTTCCAAGAACTAATCATGAATCATTTTAAGAGTATTTTCTTCACCTTGGACCCTGAGAAGGGGGGGGGGGGGGGGGGATGGAAGAGATGTTTGTGATAAGGAGTGGATTTTCCACCATTATATTCAGCCTCTTAGATGTGCCACTGATTAAATAGAAACTAAAGAATTCCTCGAAGCCCTAGCCAATGAGAAAAACCTAATAGTAGATGAGATTCGATGGCCTCCCTCATGAATTGTTCAAACCATTCAAGAAATTGGTGATTTTACCCTTGAAAAACCATGTAGAAAGAACCAACCATACTTGGGATCCTACTCTTAAGTGTCAACGGAGTAACTAAGTTGATCCACAAGAAACACAAGTAGATAAAATGAGAAAATAAGATTAATTAATATGCGTTGAACATTCTACAAAATGCGTTCCAAGACTCCGACTAGCCATCTTCCCAAACTACCCCCCATGTGGGTTAAAAAACAAACAAAAAAGATATATCAAAGACGAAGAGGCTATTATCCAGGCTATAATTCCTTCCATGTTGGAGGTCCCAAACCAAAACCTTCAAAAGCTTGTTGTAAGCTATCATAAATTTCTTTGCAAGAGAGAATTGAACAAGAAACGAATTTTGAAAATTAGTTGGCATATTCGCTCCTTACCCAAGGATTAGAAATTCCAGACATCAATACAAGTATGACCATAACGGAATGTTTGACCATAGCCAAAAGAAATCGTAAAATGTTGCTCTCAACCTCATACCAACATTTAACCAAAGACAAACACATGGTCATATGTTGGTATGATCCTAATTATCTATGTGTGGAACTAATTTCTAAACACACTTCAATCAATGCCTCTCCATTGGCTCTCCAAGTTGGAAAGCGCACATGCACCTCAAACCTACTTTTCCCTAATAACACTTAAAGAACCCAAGTCAATATCCTCTTTTTGGCATATAAGAAATAAAGTGAAAAAGCATTGCAAGATTCACAAAGAATGCAAAGGGACTTTAAAAAGAGAAATTGATCTAATTCCTTTCGATAGGATTAATCTGGCCCCAAGTTCAAAATTCAATACATAATGAATCTCTTAAATAAATGGTTTTATTTTTGGGAAGACTTTCAACACCAAAGCAAGCAAGATGAAAACTACATTAATGACATTAACCCAATGTTGATATATTTAGGTAGTGATGTATGTGAACACTCTAGGACTGCCAAGGCACTTTTTTCCCTCTTTAGGAGGTTTTTTCCCCCCGCTTGTATATATGCCTATTGCCCTAATGGGATACTTATCTTTGTACATTCTAGTGGTAATACATTCAGTATTGTGTGTTGTGCTCCAAGCTTCTTCTTCTTCTTCCTCGTCCTGTTCGCGTGCTTCCGCAGACGTCTAACTCCAACAATTGGTATCAAAGCAGGTCGTCGCTTCATCTAGGGTGTCGTCGACACTCCTCCGGTTGCAGTTTCTAGCTTCACCTACTGCAGAGCAGATTCGTTGGGATGGCAGAGATGCTCAGGCACATGCATTGATAGCTTTATCTGTCAAACGTGCCATTATTCCTCACATTTGCTCTTGCAAAACAGCTAAAGATGCTTGTGATACACTTACCACATTGTACCAAGCTAGGAATGAGGCTCGTGTTGCTTACCTCCAAAAACAGTTGGAGAGTGAGCACATGAATGAAGATGATTCTATGGATAGTTTTCTAACGAAGATCAAAGACTTGAAGGAACAGTTGATTTCTATTGATGAGGTTATACCAGAGAGCACACGTGTGCAGACCATTCTGAATGGTCTTCCTGATTCATATCAGAGTTTTTCTTCTACTCTTCAATTAATGATGAAAGGAAATCCAAATGCCTTGTTTGAGGAGTTAGTCTCTGTTTTGTTGCAGGAAGATCAGTCCAGGTAAAACAAGTCCATTATGCGTGTCGCAGATCAAGCTTTCCTGGCTAGTCAGAAGGGCAAAGGAAAATGGAGCTCGTCAATTAGTAAGCAGAAATTTGCAAACGCTGCACATTCGAAGAAGGAAGATAAAGATGAGAAGAAATCAAAAAAGTAGAAATTGTTTTGCAAGTATTGTAAAGGGAATGATCATATCATAAAGAACTGTCCAAAACTGGCTACTAAAGAGGTAAAGAAGAAAGAGGCTTGAATGGTTGTTGCAGAGGCCTCTACACCAAAAACAGAGTCTGCTAATCTTGTGCAGGAAGAAGAATGGGCATTTACTATTGTCTGCAGTTTTGACCCATCTTCTCATGAGCAGTGCATGTCTGCAGTAGACTCAGATGTTTGGTACTTTAACAGTGGGGCGACCAAACATATTATCTCACAGCATAATTTCTTCTCTTCACTCGAGTCTGCTCCTATAGGGAATATTGTTACATGCGCTAACAACTCCTCTTATCCTGTTATGGGAGTCTGTAAGATCATTTTGACTACTCCTAATGGTAGTTCTTTCACTTTGTCAGATGCTTTATTTGTGCCAGGGATCAAGAAGAACTTGTTATCAGTTTCTCCATTAGCCAAGATTGGCTTGGTTGTGAAATTTATTGATGACAGGTGTACAGTTCATGATCTGTCAAATGGCGATGTGATTATTGCTTCTAGCATTTTATGCCGTGGGATGTATAAGCTCATAGACTATGGAAGATCTGTAAATGATTCGGCATGTGCAGTACATGATTCTCAGGCTATGTCAAATGCAAAGCTTTGGCATGCACGCTTTGGTCATCTGAATTTTGCTAGTTTGCTACGCCTACAGAAATCTGAAATGGTGTCCTCTTTGCCTAAACTTGAGGCACCTGGAAAACACGTTTGTGAAGGCTTTATTTTGGGCAAAATGCAGCGTTCATCCTTTCCAAAAGATGGTTCAGTTCAGGCTACTCAAAAATTGCAGCTTGTACATAGTGATGTCTGTGGTCATATGCAGACACCTTCTTTTGGAAATTATCTTTACTTTGTGACTTTCATTGATGATTTTTCCAGGCATGCATGGGTATATCCATTGAAGGCAAAGTCCGAAGTGTTCATATGCTTCAAACAGTTTTTGGTTTTGGCTGAAAATCAGTCAGCATGAAAAATGGGCACCCTCTGTTCTGATCGAGAGGCAGAATATATGTCTTCTGATTTTAATGCATTTCTGGCTGAACGTGGGATAAAACACCAATGTACATTGCCATATACACCTCAACAGAATGGAGTTGTTGAACGAAAGAACAGGTCACTCATGGAGAAGGCGAGGTGTATGGTCAAGAGTCAGGCTTTACCACATAGTTTCTGGCTTGAGACTGTCATGTGTGCAGCATATGTACTTAACAGGTGTCCCACTAAAGCACTGCAGTCTATCACTCCATATGAGGCTTGGCATGATCGCAAGCCATCTGTTGCTCATCTGCGTGTTTTTGGTTGTTTGGTATATGCATTAGTTCTTGAACAACATCGTAGAAAATTGGATGATAAAGCAGTAAAACGTATTTTTGTTGGGTATAATACTGAAAGTAAAGGCTATCGTCTATATCATCCACAAACTAAACGCATTCTAGTTAGCCGTGATGTTGTTTTTTGGAAGATGCTATTCAGCCATTGCTTTCATGTACTAAAGAGACATATGTTAGCTCCAAAGACATGTATAATACTTTGCTGCCTCTTTTCACAGGTGAACAGTCTAGTGCTGGTCCTAATGAGGCAACTTCTCAGCCTTTGCACGTTTCATGTGATGATGCAAATCATCCCATTTCTGATGGAGATTTCCATGATGCACTTGTTGATGAGAGAACTGATATTGAGGTAAAAACTATGCCAAAATGGTTGATGCATACCTTGCGTGATAGCAAATTAGATGCACCTCTGTCATATCATACTCGATCAAGCTCTCATAGTGCCTCTTTTGCATCATATTGCTATGCTATTGCTGCATCTAGTCTGTGATGAGAATGAGCCTGTTTCATTTGATGAAGCACAAAATTCAGAAAATTGGATGGCTGCTATGCAATCTGAATATGATGCTATAATGAAGAACGGTACTTGGTCTTTATGTGACTTGCCTCCTGGTAAGAACGCCATTGGAACTAAGTAGGTTTACAAGCTGAAGCGTAAGCTTGATGGAACAATTGACAGGTATAAGGCTAGGCTTGTTGCAATGGGTTATGCACAGGAAAGAGGCATTTATTTTGATGAGACCTTTGCACTTACATGCCGTATGACTACTGTTCGGAGCATTTGTGCACTTGCAGCCCATCATGGCTGGAATGTACATCAGTTGGACATTAAAACTGCATTTCTGAATGGTGACTTGCATGAAGAAGTGTATGTTTTTCAGCCCCATGGCTTTGTGCAGAAAGGCATGAAAACCAGGTATGCAGGTTAAAGAAAGCATTATATGGTTTAAAGCAAGCACCACGTGTTTGGTATGAGAAGATACATGCCTATCTGATTGCACATGGTTTTGAGAACAGTCCAACTAAAAGCACCTTATATGTTAAGCGTGCTAATGATGTACTTCTGATCATTGTGGTTTATGTTGATGACATGCTGCTCACTGGTCCTCATGAGAGGCATATTGCTGATGTTAAGGCTGATTTGCATGCCTCATTTGAGATGTCGAATTTGGGGCATTTGCATCACTATTTGGGCATTCAATTTATGCACGTTGATGGTGGAATGGCTTTGTGTCAAACGAAATATATTGACACATTATTGCAGCGTTTTGGCCTTGAAGACTGTAAACCTATTGCCACTCCGATGGAAACAGGTTTACGACTTAGTCTTCATGATGTTGGAGATGCATTTGATGTTATTCTCTATGAGCAGGCTGTTGGATGCTTGATTTACTTATGCATTACTCGGCCAGTTATTCAGTTTGCTATCTGTTAAATGAGCACGTTTATGCATTGCCCAAGAGTCAAGCATTGGCAGGCGGTTAAGTGCATCTTTCGCTACCTGAGTGGTACCCGGCTTTTTGGTTTGTTTTATCCCAAGGGGGGATCACTACCGCCAGATTTGCATGCTTTTTCTGACTTGATTGGGTTGGTTGCTATGACACTCGTGTGTCCACTAGTGGCTTTTGCTTCATGCTTGGTAGCTCATGTATATCTTGGTTGAGCAAGAACCAGCCTACTATGGCCACTTCCAGTTGTGAGGCTGAGTATAGGGCAGCTTTCACGACGACTGTTGAGTGTGTGTGGCTCAAACGCCTTATGGCTGATTTGGGTATTGGTCAGTGTTCTGCCACCACCATCTTCACTGACAGTCAGAGAGCACTCACAGTTGTGAGGAACCTTGTGTTCCATGCTCGCACTAAGCACATTGAGGTGCATTATCATTATGTCGAGTAGAGGTTCTCTGCTCGGGAGATCAGCTTGGCATGTGCGCCCACGCAGGAGAACATTGCAAACCTTTTCATGAAGGCTCTACCTAGGGAGAAGTTTGAAGCTTTTCGCAAAGCTTTGGGCTTACTTCCTTTTGTGGAGTGATCTCCACATAGCTTTGCACTTCCTTACACATAAGTGCCAGCTACTTGTTCACCACATCACTCCGAGGGGGGATTTGTTGATATATTTAGGTAGTGATGTGTGTGAACACTCTAGGACTGCCGGGGCACTTTTTTCCCTCTTTAAGAGGTTTTTTTCTCCCGGCTTGTATATACTATTGCCCTAATGGGCTACTTATCTTTGTACATTCTAGTGGTAATACATTCAGTATTGTGTGTTGTGCTCCAAGCTTCTTCTTCTTTCTCGTGTTGTTCGCGTGCTTCCGCAGACGTCTAACTCCAACACCCAAGACTTGGATTCCGGTTCCTTCCTCAGAGTAGGACAATGACATGGGATGGACATATGACTACTCTCTTCACTTTCCCATTGTATGAATATTGACTCCTATGGAAAAGTTACAAGGATATTAATGAGATTTTGCCCCTCCATAAGGAAGACAAATATGAAACCTCAAATGCAAAGTCTTTGTCATCTTCTCAAAGAAATCAGGAAATTAATGTTGCTTTGACAATGAAATGTGAAGGGCAGATTATTCTGCTCTTCTACTTTCTCACTATATAGCCATCGACTCATGTGAAAAAATTATTGGGATATGATGAGATTCGGTGCCTCTATAGGGAAGCCAAATATGAAACCTCAAAGTCAACAGCCTTTGGCATCCTCTCAAAAAAAATCAAGAAATTAATGTCCCTTTAGCAAACCATACACAATGGAACTAATTGGTGAATAAACTCCAAGGAAACCAAACTAAATTTCAGAACTTCAGGGCGAAAGTGATGCGAAAGAAAGCCAAAAAAATCAAGCACCTCTGTACTCTCAACCCTCAAGCCTCAATATTTGGAAGGTAATATGAAGGATACTTAGTGGATAAAGATATCTCCTCGCAACAAGCCCACTACTATGGGACGAAATGGGCTCTCAACAAACCTGCAGAGCACTGACATGGGAAACCCTTGTGGAAAATATAAAAAAATCACAATAAACTTGAAAAGCAATCATAGGAAGTTTCCTTATTCGCTTTTAAAAAAGGATAATCTGCTCCAAAAGTGCGCCCAAATCTAAACATTACCATATCTTTCTAATTTGTGGTAGTGAAAGGAAACTAGAGTGGATACGCCACAAGTTGAGAGGTTTGATGTTAACCTCCTTTGTGCATCTTTCCCTTGTTGCTTGAAAATGTTCCTTCATTAGTGAGATTTCAGAGTTTGAAGCCAGTATGAAGCCGAAAAGAAGAAAAAGGTTTGGTATTTTAACATGTACGCCTCTTCAGCAACCAATTGATTCCTACACTATACTACAAGTCGATGAAGCTTATCCATTAGAGAACTTCCTCATTTGTGTAGAATTTTTATAAGTTCTTTTATTTATGTTATTGTAATAAGGCTTTTCTTGTCATGTTGTAGGTATCTATGAGAACTTACCTGCATACACTTCGAATCATTGGTTCAATTCAATCCTGAAAGAAATAAGAAATTTTGCAGCATGGCTTTAGCATGTCCAAGGGAAAGAAAACTAACACGTGCACTTGTATAACCAGGCTCCATTTCACATGACTAGATGTATAAAGAGGCACAAGACAGGAAACAGGCACGAGGAGATTGACTGCTCAGTATACAGATTGTAAGGCCAGGCCAGGAAAACCTCCCAGCGTAAAGCATAAAACTTGCCTGTCAATATTACACGACACAAGTAGCAACCACTTCTTGAATAAAACAAAATGATAACCATCACAAGCAAAAATGTTTATCATCTCTTCTCAAAGTAGTTACGGCATAGTACTACATTTACATAGGGTCAACCAGCATAATACTCCATGCAAGACGGTCTCACCTAATAGTCAGAATCCTTGAAAATCAATGTGTTGGGCCCTTGGCACTCTAAAAATGCCATCCTATCATAACATGTCCAGTATTAATCAACTTCATTCCTTCAACATCATTCCTTCAACACTGCTTGCATGACCAAGCTCATTGATAAATCTCTTGTTTGGATAGTTTAACATCCACAACCCAACTAATCTGAAAAATTTGCAAAAACTTTTGCCTCACTTCAAAATAGGAAGAAAGAATCACTCCACTATGTAAACATGAAATGTTCAATGAATTAACATTTTATTGGATCATTGAACATGCACAATCCAACTATTCCAAGAATCTCGCAAAATCCTTTCCCCCCTCCTCCAAAATAGGAAGAAAATCACTTTGAAGCAACCAAACATGAAATGTTCAATGAATTGGCATTGCATGTAAGATAGCAAAACAATATCAAATAATAAAATCATCATGCAAGAAAATGGACCTAACAACTTGACGTTAAACAGCAGAAGAGTATGGAATGATAAAACCAACATGGAACACGATCAAATGCTGAAGTAAAAACCAATCTCTTTCCAATCAGGCCAGCTTGAAATAGAGAACCTGTGGTCCAAATGACTAGAGGAATATGCCAGAAAAATGTATAGGAATATGCAGTTCGATGTGACAAAATAGAATGTTAAACTATGGAAAACCAATGCTTGTTATGAATGTGAATTATAGAAGTGAAATCTGCTTTCACTGAGACTCACAAATGAAAACAAAGAAACTATTTTCCTTACCACCAAAATAGGTTCTAACATATCATTCTCAAATGCAAGCTTAGTATCATATAACTAAAAACAAGGAAGATGTACTGGCACTGTAAATTGTGAAAGTCCAATTCTTTTATTTTCCTTACAGCACTGACCGGGCGGGGTTTTTTTTTTTCTTTTTTCTTTTTTTTTTTTTTTTTTTTTTGGGGAGGGGGGGGGGGTGTGTTTTTGGGGTTGGGGGGGCTGGGGGTGCGGGTTGGGGGGGGGGGTTTGGGGAGGGGAGAGGTGAGAGGGGTTTTTTTTTTGGGGGGGAGGATTTTGTTGGGGGGGGGAGGGGGGTGTGTGTGTGTGGGGGGGGGGGGGGTGGGAACCGTGGGGTGGGGTGGGATGAAGTGGGAGGTCATGTGTGCACACATCCTTACTTTTAGCGTTTGCTACAAAACAGTAAAACATGTGCTGGCTTCATTGTCCTCCACTTCTCTGTACAAAATAAGCAGCATATATATACAAATCTATGTCACGCATAAAAAATCATCTACTCACTCATATAGATGAAAAGAATCAAAACTAACTTAAAAGGAAAGAGGAAAAAGAAGGCATGAAACAATAAGAGTTCTTGTAGACTTGTGAAATCCATATACATTCTGGTTTGCAGCTAATGTTGTTTCAATTGAAGGAACAAAAAAAAATCACTGGCCATGCACATGCCACAAGAAACAGAACATTAAAATAGGAACGAACAAAAGAGCACCATTCATTTCTTAAACTCCATAAAAATCCTCTTAATTATAAGGGATTACACCTTAATGTTAACAATACTCGTTCATCTCAAGAAGCAAAATATAAATTACCGGCCATGTGCATCATATTTTCTACAGTCAGCACATAGCAATATCTTCTATCTAGCTTATACTACATGCACTCTACAACCCAATAAGGTTACCAGTAGAACTCAGCCCTGGTGCAATTGTAATGCCTGTAAAGTCAACTCCATCTGCTTGCCAATAGTCTTTGGAAAGAATTTCCCAGAACCGAACTTAGTTCAGATGTCAAGCTGCTCCAGGTTCTTTATGTACATAGGGGCACCATAGGGCTTGTACATAACAATTTAATGGCAGTTAGTGTTCAGAATGCCAAAAAATCTTTTGGATGGGAGAACACGGAGTAGTACTGCCTGAAATGGACTGCAGAAAAGCATCATGGTATTTATTAATGGAATCGCTCACTGAGATGTATCTTTTATAATAATTAAACATATAATATGCTAACTTGAAATCAGGTTAAAAGAGTGCATTTACCCTGCTAGAAATATATACATTTCAAAAGTGTCATTCCCTTGTTCATTTGACATTCATTGATGAAGCTATGGCCCTCAACTCACTTGCCACAGCTGTAAAATCAGGTCTGTCTGCTGGATTAGCTGACCAGCACCTCTCCATCAACTGCTTCCAACTGGGATCACACCAGCTTGGAGTGGTGGGCCTCAAGTTATTGTGTACAATACCCCCTGCACCAACAGAACAGAGAAATGGAGCATCAAAATTATCAAATATTGCAAATGACAGCATCACTATGAAATCACATTACCTATGATGGTACCACAGTGCATATTTGCATATGGTTCTTCACCAGTAAGTAATTCCCACATAACAATGCCAAATGAGTAAACATCAACCTGAAAAAGATGAAGTACATGGTAAATATTGAGAAAGGATAGTCGATTTAATTCGTAGTCTTACCTTCTCTGTAACCAATCCCTTCCCACTTAATAATTCAGGAGCAATCCATGGTAAAGTTCCTCTGACACCACCCGAGACAAGTGTCTGGTGCTTGACTTTTGAAAGACCGAAATCTCCAACCTAATACAACTCCAAATTGTACACGAACCGTGAGAATAATCATCAGCTTAGCATCAAGCCTAGATGCTAAAAAATATTCAGATCAAGATCCATACAAGGCATAATTTAGATCCTGAATATGTGAATGCCAGCAAATTTTAGGAACCAGTCACCTTGCAGATAGGGCGGTGTGGATCTCTCATATTGACAAGAAGGTTCTCACTTTTTAAGTCAAAATGAACAATCTTCTTGCTGTGCAGATACTCCATTCCAAATGCAGCATCCATGGCAATCAACAATCGTTTTCTACGGTCAATAGTCCTGCAAGAAAACCACAGTTAATAAATGTTCATCTTGCTACTGGCTAGCTGGATGATTTTTTAAGCACCAAGGTGATTGGCAGAGCATTACATTATGGACTACAGTTTGAGATTTACAAACTACATCAATCGCATACCTATCCTTCTTCGAAAGCACATTCTTCAAAGAACCATTCACCATGTACTCCGTGACAGTCGCTAGAGTCCCTTCTGGTCCATCAGGCACTACCCCATAGAAAGCTACAATGTTGGGATGGTGTAACTGGCTTAAAGTACCTGCCTCTCTCCAGAAATCTGAGATCTGATACATAATATTCAAGTCAAGATATTCCAAAGGCAACGATGTGCTTATCTGCAAAAAGTTTAAAAGAAGAGGAGAATTACTTACCAACCGTTCTTGAACTGAAGGACGGCCTGTGAAACAGCTTGCCTTAATCCGCTTGATGGCAACATCTGATCCTCTCCATTTGCCATGAAACACTGTCCCATATGTCCCAGAGCCTAACTCTCTGAGGTCCTCAAGGTCATCATTTTTTATGATCTGCATTATGCAAAAACAAATTGTTGTATAGTGAATTATGCATTCTGTAGCATGACTTCTAATCAACGATCCCAACCCCACCTCCCCCGTCTCATAGTATTATTATTATCTGAATACCTGCAACCCCCGAGCAATCGCTTCTGCTTCAGCTTGAGTGGCAGGCAGTTCCTTTTCCTCATCTTCAAGACACACATTAGCAGATCCATTTGTGTTCACCTGCACATAAATAATTGTAGTTTAATTGGTCGAAATGACAATAGATGACAATACCAATTCATATTCTTATAATGACTGCATTAAAACTATATACAACAAAGCACATTGATGGTCTGAACATACTTTTAGCTTCAATGCCTAGAAAAAACGATTGCTAGAAGCTCCATTAATGCACAACCAACCATTGACAATATATCCTGTGGGAGACTTCATCAAACGATTCTTTTCCAGTAATGACTTGTACTTGTTCTGCACATTTTATGCTTCTATTTACTTGTCATTGCATATACCAGAAGTCTATTCAATGTGACAAATTAAAAAGAATTGAGAAGCGTGCTATTGCAGACCTCAGACAAATTTCCCCACAGCCCTCTATGAGCCAATCATGACAAATGCTTATTCATGCAATTGTTACACTATGTACTTGTTATCTGTGTCTAGCAGACGTCATTTCACTTTGTTCTTAGATTACGTCTACATGTATTTGACCATGAAAATCATGAGGGATAAGGAGGAGAAAAAGTGTGATAAAACTCCTCTAAATAAATGAAAAATAATATAACCAAATGGTGTTAATTCCTTTTTCTTCCTTGTTTCTCCCCCTATTGGTTTGTGAAAGGTACAATTTAGAGAGACTGTGCAGAAAGATGACATGAGATACATAAACAACTATCAACTATGTAACCTTAAGTAACAAGAAAAATCCAACTACACGGGGCAAGAGGAGCCTTATATGCTAAAAGAGGTTTTAGGCTTTCCTTGTGTGTGTGTGATGGGGTTGGGAGGGTGTTGGGGGGGGTGTGTGTGTGTGTGTGTGTGTGTGTGTGTGTGTGTGTGTGTGTGTGTGTGTGTGTGTGTGTGTGTGTGTGTGTGTGTGTGTGTGTGTGTGTGTGTGTGTGTGTGTGATGGGGTTGGGGGGGTGGGTGTGTGCACGCGCACGCACGCGTGTGTGTGTGTGTGTGTGTGTGTGTGTGTGTGTGTGTGTGTGTGTGTGTGTGTGTGTGTGTGTGTGTGTGTGTGTGTGTGTGTGTTATGGGGTGGGGTGAAGGGGGTTTTTTTGTCTGCGCGCGTGCATGCATGCATGCATGCCTGCGTGCGTACGTGTGTGTGTGTGTGTGTGTGTGTGTGTGTGTGTGTGTTGTTTGTTTTTTTCCTTTTTTTGTTTTTTTGGAGGGGGAGGGGGGGGCAGCACTTAAATCTTGATTTTTTGGAATTTAGGGCCAGAGAGGTGAATTTGGTACTACCTTATAACCTCAAAGACTAAAATTTATAGAATGAAATCACTGAAAACACTATACTGATTAACTAATGCGACAATTACCCAGTAATAGGCCGATCCTATCTGGAGAAGAAACTTTTTGGAAAAGAATCCTACCTTGCGGGTGCAGTGGCAAGAGGCACCATATCTCTCAGAAAGATATAACAAAGGATCACAAGTAGATCGATGAGATTAAAGTATGTGGTGTAGCTAAGATAAATATGCTGGAGATTCAGCTGAAGTCAAATTCTCAAATTCTGAACAAAGGTGACATGAGCAAGAGGAGCCTTATATGCTAAAAGAGGTTTTAGGCTTTCCTTGTGTGTGATGGGGTTTGGGGGGGTGGGTTTTTGTGTGTGTGTGTGTGTGTGTGTGTGTGTGTGTGTGTGTGTGTGTGTGTGTGTGTGTGTGTGTGTGTGTGTGTGTGTGCACGCGTGCGTGCGCGTGGGTGCGTGCGTGTGTGTGTGTGTGTTATGGGGTGGGGTGAGGGGGGGTTTTTTGTGTGCGCGCGTGCATGCATGCGTGCGTGTGTGTGTGCACTCTGTGTGTGTGTGTGTGTGTGTGTGTGTGTGTGTGTGTGTGTGTGTGTGTGTGTGTGTGTGTGTTTGTTGTTGTTTTTTTTTTTTTTTTTTTGGGGGGGGGGGGGGGGGGGGGGCCGGGGGCGGGGGGGGGGGGGGGGGGGGGGGGGGGGGGGGGGGGGGGGGGGGGGGGGGGGGGGGGGGGGGGGGGGGGGGGGGGGGGGGGGGGGGGGGGGGGGGGGGGGGGGGGGGGGGGGGAGGGGGGGGGGGGGGGGGGGGGGGGGGGGGGGGGAGGGGGGGGGGGGGGGGGGGGGGGGGGGGGGGGGGGGGGGGGGGGGGGGGGGGGGGGGGGGGGGGGGGGGGGGGGGGGGGGGGGGGGGGGGGGGGGGGGGGGGGGGGGGGGGGGGGGGGGGGGGGGGGGGGGGGGGGGGGGGGGGGGGGGGGGGGGGGGGGGGGGGGGGGGGGGGGGGGGGGGGGGGGGGGGGGGGGGGGGGGGGGGGGGGGGG
>MU263469.1:0-25000 GCA_020310875.1 Ceratopteris richardii
AAAGTCCAAAGTGTTTATGTGCTTCAACAGTTTCTGGTTTTGGATGAAGATCTTTCATCATGTAAAATGGGCACCCTCCGTTCTGATCAAGGGGGGAATATATGTCTTTTGAATTTAATGCATTTCTGGTTGAATGTGGGATGAAACGAAAGAATGGAGTTGCTAAATGAAAGAAGAGGTCACTCATGGAGATGGTAATGTATATGATCAAGAGTCACTTTACCACATATTTTCTGGCTTGAGGCTGTCATGTGTGCAACATATGTACTTAACATGTGTCCCACTAAAGCCGTGTAGTCTATCACTCCATATGAGGCTTGGCACGGTCGCAACATCTGTTGCTCATCTGCATGTTTTTGGTTGTTTGGCATATGCATAGTGCCTAAACAACATCACAAAAAATTGGATGATAAAGTAGTAAAATGGATTTTTGTGGGTAGAGTTCTGAAAGCAAAGGCTATCGTCTAAATCATCTACAGACTAAACGCATTCTGGTTAGTTGTGATGTTGTTTTTGTGGAAGATGCTATTCAGCCTTTACGTTCATGTACTAAGGAGACATCTTGCTGGTCCTAATGAGGAAAAGCTTCCTAAGCCTTTGCAAGTTTCATGTGATGATGCAGATCATTCCATTTCTGATGTAGATTTACATGATGCACTTGTTGATGAGAGAGTTGATATTGAGTAGGCAAAAACTATGCCAAAATGGCTGGTGCAGACTTTGCGTGACAACAAATTAGATGCACCTTTGTCATATTGTACTCGTTCAAGCTCTCATAGTGCCTCTTTTGCATCAGATTGCTGGCTGCCTCTAGACTCAATGATGAGACTGAACCTGTTTCGCTTGATGAAGCACAAAATTTTGAACATTGGATGGCTGCAATGCAATCTAAACATGATGCTATCATGAAAAATGGTACTTAGACTTTATGTGAATTGCCTCTAGCAAGAAGGTCATTGACACTAAGTGGGTAAACAAGCAGAAGCATAAACGTGATGCAATAGTTGACACGTATAAGGCTCGGCTTGTTACAAAAGGCTATGTGCAGGAAAGAGGCATTGATTTTGATGAAACCTTTGCTATCACTTGCCAAATGACTACTGTTCATAGCATCTGTGCACTTGTAGCTCATCATGGTTGAAATGTACATCAGTTGGACAGTAAAACATCATTTCTGAATGGTGACTTGCATGATGAAGTGTATGTTTTTTAACCCCATGGATTTGTGCAGAAAGGGCATGAGAACCAGGTGTGCAGGTTAAAGAAGGCATTATATGGTTTAAAGCAAGCACCATGTGCTTGGTATGAAAAGATACATGGCTATTTGATTCCACATCGTTTTGAGAAAAATCCAATTGAAAGCACCTTATATGTTAAGTGTGCTAATGATGTGCTTGTGATCATTGTGGTGTATGTTGATGACATGCTCTTCATTGGTCCTCATGACATGCATATTGCTGATTTTAAGGCTGATTTGCATGCCTCATTTGAGATGTCTGATTTGGGGCATTTGCATCACTATTTGGGCATTCAGTTTATGCAAGTTGATGGTGGAACTGCTTTGTGTCAAACGAAATATACTAACATATTATTGCAATGTTTTGGCTTTGAAGATTGTAGCCTATTGCCACTCCTATGGAGATAGGTTTACGATTGAGTCCATGATGCTAGAGCTACATTTGATGTTGTTCTCTATCAGGAGGCTGTTGGATGCTTGATTTACCTATGCATTACTCAGCTAGATATTCAGGTTGCTGTCTAACAGATGAGCAGGTCTATGCATTGCCTAGGTGTCAAGCATTGGCAAGCAGTTAAGCACATCTTTTGCTACTTGAGTGGTACACAGATACTTGGATTGTTTTATCCCAACAGGGGATCACTACCGCCAGATTTGCATGCTTTTTTTAATAGTGATTGGGTTGGTTGCTATGACACTGGTGTGTCCACGAGTGGTTTTTGTTTCATGCTTGGTACCTCATGTATATCTTGGTTGAGAAAGAAGCAGCCTATTATGGCCACTTTGAGTTGTGAGGCTGAGTATAGGGCAGCTTTCATAGCAACTGTTGAGTGTGTGTGGCTCAGGCGCCTTATGGTTGATTTGGGTGTTGGTCAGTCTTCTGCCACCACCATCTTCACTGACAATCAGAGCCCATTGACAGTTGCGAGGAATCGTGTGTTCCATGCTCGCACTAAGCACATTGAGGTGCATTATCATTATGTCAGGCAGAGGTTCTATGCTAGGGAGATCAGCTTGGCATATGTGCCCATGCAGGAGAACATGACAAACCTTTTTACGAAGGCTCTACCTAGGGAGAAGTTTGAAGCTTTCTGCAAAGCTTTGGTCTTACTTCCTTTTCTGGATTGATTCCACATATCTTGGCACTTTCTTAAACATGAGTGCCAACTCCTTGTTCACCGCATCACTCCGAGGGGGGATTTGTTGATATATTTAGGTAGTGATGTGTGTGAATACTCTAGGACCATCGGGGCACGTTTTTCCCTCTTTAGGAGGTTTTTTTCCCTATTTAGGAGTTTTTTTCCTTGGCTTGTATATATGCCTATTGCCCTAATGGGCTACTTATCTTTGTACATTCTAGTGGAAATTCATTCAGTATTGTGTGTTGTGCTCCAAGCTTCTTCTTCTTCCTTGTGTTGTTCATGTGCTTCTGCAGACGTCTAACTGCAAAAAAATTTCAAAGAAGTGATTCAAGTAATGAAAATAAGAAATGCTAGAATTGTGGTAAATATGATCACTTTGAGCCTCATTATAGGTTGAAGAATAAAAAATAGTAGAAAGCAATAAAACAATTGTACATCCACAAGTATAGATGATTCCAAGAATCCATTCATGTTTCAACATCACATGATCAATACAATGTTTGTTGATGTTTCAAAATTGAATAATAATTTCTGGTATGTTGATTCAAGTTCTTCAAATTACATGAACAACCATGTTGAATGGTTTAGAAGTCTGTAGAAATTTTTAGTTCTTTGATTTTTTGAAACATGTGTTGATACATCATATCCCATTGAGCATACAAGAAACATAGAACTATCCATGAAGGATGGGAAGGTAAAACACCTATTTGATGTATTTCATGTTCCTAATATAACAAAAAACGTAGTTATTGTTGGGTAAATGGTTGATGGAGGATTATGAGTCATGGTTCAATTCTGATGGTTTATATGTAGAAGAGTAGTAACATTATAGAAGGTTGCTCACCAAAGGGAGCAAAGTGGGTAGGATCTTCACCATGAATGCGAAAATTCCTGAAATAAATATAGCCATATTTGAAAAAGGTGCAAGTTTTATTGTCAACATAGAGATTTGGCACAAGCAAAATTGGACATGTAAATTTTCAAAGGTTTAAGTTGATGCAATAAAAGGAGCTTTTCAATGGACTACCAAATTTCATGGTTGCAAAGATGTTGAAGGTAAGTGATGCATATCAATTTGGTGAACATTCAATGACATCGTTTGTGCATGACAAGCATCTTAGTGAGAATATGCTACAAGTAGTACATACAAATGTTTGGGTTCTTGTAAAGACCATGTCTATGGGAGGTTGTAGGTTTTATGTTACTTTCATTGATGACCATACATGAAAACTATGGATATAATCCATGAAGGAGAAGAGTGAGATGTTTACTAACTTTGAAAATTTAAACGTTATGGTGGAAAAGCACACAAGGAAATATCTTTTTGACATTAAGATATAATGGAGGAGGTGAATACATATCAAATGAATTCAATAATTCTCTAAAATTTCATGAATTCAAAGGTAGTTTTCATGTAGGTACAAACCACAATCGAATTGCATTGCTAAATGCAAAAATAGAGATATTCCAAACATATCAAGAGCCTTGATGGATGAGAAAAATATGCCTCATTGTTATTAGGAAGAAGTTGTGTACACTATTGTATACATTATGAATAGAACTGCAAATATTTTTGTACATCAAATTATGAATTATTTCAATGGTTATCCACCACAGTGAATTCTCCTTCTCGAGAGCTCTAGGATGATACCCTCGAAGTAGAAAATTGAGCTCCAGATTCCATACACAACACTCCATACAGAGCCCATAGAATATCAAGAGTACATAGTCAGAGAGGGGCACAAACATAGATTTCTTAGGTTTTCAAAATGTGGTCAAACTCACAATCTATGGTTGACAAGACACACTATATGTTTCATTAAACAACATATAGAATTCTTTTGATTTTTTTTTTCAATGCTAATTTTCTTGATAAAATAGAAGGAAAAAAGGAGACTCTCTATTTTTTTTAGTGTGGCAAGCTGTCTAGCATTTAGACAAATTTTTGAGATTTTTGTTTTGAAGTTTTTTTGTATTTTATTTGGACTTTTTACCTATTTTTTTAGTCATTTAAAAAAGTGGTCTTCCCTGGATTTAATTTTTATTCAAAAATAACTTCTCTCTCTATCTTCTCTCTCTCTCTTCTCTCTCTACCTCTCTTTGTTTGTCTCTATCTTCTTTCTCTATCTCTTTCTATCTATCTCTACCTTTCTCTTCTCCTCTCTCTATCTCTCTCTACCCTCTCTCTACTCTCTCTCTATACTCTCTCTCACCTCTCTTCCTTCCTCTCTCTCTTTTCTCTTTCCCCCCTCCCTCCCACCCACCCCACCCACCATAGGGACATTCTTATCCTATGGTGTGGTTTCCCCTTTTTTTTATTTTATTGGCAATATGATTTTGGCTCTAGATTCCACCTTCGAGTGGTTGTTTTTTTAAAACTTGGGGTCCAATTTCTTCTTAAACACTTTGGACCAAAATCCATACTTTTCTCCTATGTTTGGTCCAAACCTACATGTCTTGTACATATTTATCATGTGTTTTTTTATCCCACACGTGATCCACATGGTCTATTCCCTCCCTATTTTCCCACATGTTTCACATTCTTCCATATGAACCATCTGTAGCTTCCATGTTTTGACACATTTTTAGCCATTCATGAGACATGAAAGTGAGAACCAAGATACACTATCAATTAGGAGCAATGTACATAAGTGGAATCGACACTCACAACAAGCCATGGGAATTATTGGAGTTAGAATAAGCAAGAGAGAGCATAATCTACACTAGGAGAGAAGAGCAAGAGACATTGAACCTATGAGACACAGAAGAAGGTGAGAGGACAAGTGTACAAGGGAGGTGATCAAGTGTGCAGAGAGTGCAGAGAACCATTGAGGAAGTCAATCAAGGTGGCACATATTGGAATTAGACATCTGCGAAAGCACATGAACAACACAAGGAAGAAGAAGAAGCTTGGCGCACAACACACAATACTGAGTGTATTACCACTAGAATGTACAAAGATAAGTATCCCATTAGGGCAATAGGCATATATACAAGCTAGGGGAAAAAAAACCTCTTGAAGAGGGAAAAAAGTGCCCCGGTGCTCCTAGAGTGTTCACACACATCACTACCTAAATATATCGACAAATCCCCCTAGGACTGATGCGGTGAACAAGGAGCTGGCACTCATGTATAAGGAGGTGCCAAGCTATGTGGAATGAATCCACAAAAGGAAGTAAGCCCAAAGCTTTGTGGAAAGCTTCAAACGTCTCCCTAGGTAGAGCCTTCATAAAAAGGTCTGCAATGTTCTCCTACATGGGCACATAAGCTAAGCTGATCTCCTTAGTAGAGAACCTCTCCTTGACATAATGATAATGCACCTCAATGTGCTTAGTGCGAGCGTGGAACATAGGGTTCCTCGCAACTTCCAATGCGCTCTGACTATCTGTGAAGATGGTGGTGGCAGAAGACTAACCAACACCCAAATGAGTCATAAGGCATTTGAGCCACACGCACACTCAATAGTTGCTGTGAAATGTTGGGGATCTCAAGACTGTGAGACCACTTATCGATGGTCGTCGCGGCAAGGCTTGAACCTTGTTAAGCCTGCGGAAATCGCCGCGCCACCGAAAGGATGCTAAGCTAGAGTGATATTAGAACACCTCCATAATCAACAGTAGCTTAGCAAGGTTACTGCCACTCTAACATATAAGACTGCGTTTTGAATTTACTGAAAAATTCACTGGAACTTCACCAGACTGTCACCAGACTGACACCGTAGTTATACCGGAATCTTACCGGAATCAACTCCTATTCTGTTTGTAATTACTTCAAGTGAGTATACAAGAAGTAAGGAAGTGATGCGTGAATTTCCTTTACTGAGTGAACACTTTCTAAAGTCTCTTTTCGGTTAGACTTTGTACTGTGTGTACATATCCATTTCACCGAAATCCTTGACGAACTGATAGTAGAGATGTCTAGCTATAAGATAAGCTATCTCTCATACAAAACTTTAATTTATTATGCGAGATATACTTCATTGTTCTACCGGAAAACACGTTTTTTGAGAAAACTGTAACTGACCGAAAATGCGTCTACTGAGATAACTGTAATTGACCAAAACATTCGTTTACTGAGATAACTGTAATTGACCGAAACATTCATTTACTGAGATAACTGTAATTGACCGAAACATTCGTTTATTGAGAGAGTACCGAGGGACACGATTACTGAACGAACTGTAACTGTTAACGAACTTAACTGTTAACGAACTTAACTGTTAACGAACTTTCTACCGTAACACGAAAATACTCAGAGTTCTTCATATACGAACAGTGCGCGCAAACTTCCACATGAACATGTGTTTTCTATTAGAGAAGATGTGTACAAACTAGCTTGGCCTCTTCTTGCTCAAGCTATGAAACTCTCCTACACTGAGTAGTTTCTTCTACCATCTTTCCTAGATGAATACGTGACATTTTAGGTTTCTGTTATTCATCTGTACATATGCGATCTCTGGCGTCTTTTGAGAACTTCTCTCTCTTTCTCTCTCTCTTTTTAACCTCTATATGCGCTCTATTTAAACTGCATGCTCTCTTCTCACGCACGTTCTAGCTCGCACTTCCCCCTCTCTTATTCTTATGCAAGTTCTCTCTTTATATACAGTTTGATTCAGTGTAACGAACTCTATCAGACTCTGATTCTGCAAGATTCTGCGCTATACATAACGGCCGTGAATTTGTCTCTTCATTAAGGCTTTTGATTTTTCTGAATATTTGATTCTGCTTCTCTTTATCTTTGTCTTTACGTCAAATCCGTGAGTGATTCTTCAACAGCTCCCCCTCAATCACTAGTTTAACTCTTCCTGTCTTCATATATTTTTCTTTCTTTTATACCTGCCATTTCTTTGAATCTGCTTGTCTTTGTTCCATCCAAGCTCTTTGTCAAAATATCTGCAATCTGATCTTTTGTCGGAGTGTATACTATTTCTATTTCCTTCTCCATTACCTTTTCCCTCAGGAAATGATACTGAATTTCTATGTTCTTTGTTCTTGCATGAAATACTGGATTTGCTGCAAGATACAGCGAGCTCATATTATCCCCATGTATGATAGGTATACCTTGATCAATACCCATGCCTTTGAACAAGGTCTGCATCCATATCACTTCTTTAGCTGCTTCTACAAGTCCTTTATATTCTGCTTCTGTTGACGATAAAGCCACTGTGTGTTGTTTCTTCGAACACCAGCTTACTAGCTTATCTCCTAGGTATATCATATACCCATGCATTGATCTTCTGTCATCTTGACGTCCTGCCCAGTCTGAGTCACTGAATGCTCTCAGTTGTATATCTGACGTAAAAGGATAATATAATCCTTCTTTTATAGTTCCTTTTATATATCTAAGAACTCTTTGTCTTGCAACCCAGTGTTGATCCTTCGGACAATGCATGAACTGTGAGAGAACTCCCACTGCATAGCTAAGATTCGGTCGTGTTAGTGTAGCGTAGATTAAGCTTCCCACTAATGACTGATACTTCCTCATATCTTTAAACTCTGCACCACTATATTTGCTGAGTTTATGATTTACTTCAAGCGGTGTTGAAGCTTCTCTGCAATTCTCCATATTAAACTTCTTCAGTAAGTTTAGGAGATACCTTTCTTGCGTAACATATACACCATGATCTGTGTATCTGATTTCCATTCCTAGAAAGTATGACAACTTTCCTAGGTCACTGATCTAAAACTCCTTTTCGAGTAATCTCTTTACTTCTTTAATTCCTTCATCTGAAGTACCTATGATTATAATGTTGTCTACATAAATGCAAATGTAGATCATACCTTCTTCTGTATTAATGAGTAGACTTGCATCTGCTTTCGAACTTTGGTATCCAAGTTCATTGAGATATTTCACAAGCCTGTAATTCCAAGCTTGCTTCAGTCTGTAAAGTGCTTTTCTTAATCTGCAAACAAATTTTGGGTATCTAGAACTTACAAAACCTTCCGGTTGTTCCATGTAGACTTCATCTGATATGTATCCATTCAGAAATGTGTTCTTTATATCTAGTTGACTTAGCTTCCATCCGTTTGATGCTGCTATAGCAATCACTATCCTTATGGTTGACATCTTTGCCACCAGACTAAATGTCTCATCGTAATCTATGCCATGCGTCCGAGCATAGCCCTTGATAACCAATCTAGCTTTGTATCTGGCTATCCTTCCATCTGCAAGTTTCTTAACTTTGAAAACCCATTTATTTCCGATTACTTTCTTACCATTTGGTTTCGGAACAAGTTCCCATGTCTTGTTCTCTTCCAGTGCACTAAACTCTTCTTCCATTGCTTCTTTCCATTGCTTCTTTCCATTGCTTCTTACCTTTAGCTTCATCATAGTTCTGAGGTTCTTCATCATCTTTGACCATATATGCATAATTTTTTGAGTTATATACGAGGTATCATAGGAATACCTTTCTGGTTGTCTTCTAGTCCTGCTTGACCTTCTTGGTTCAAACTCTTCATGTGTATCTGAATACACATCTTCATCAAATCCTTATTCATCTCCATTTCTCATACTTGATCCAATCTTGGACGTACTTGCTTGCATATAGTCTTCATCTCTATTTACCTGTACAATTGATTTCCCTTTCTCTTTCCTTCTTACTTCTCCTTCAAATTCTTCCATTGTATGCCTTTGATCTGTATACCAGCTCTTCTGTTCATCAAATGTAACATCTCTGGAAACAGTAAACTGTTTTGTTAGAGGGCTTCTCAACCTGTAGCCCATCTGTTTTTCATCATATCCGACGAACACATATTTATCTGCTTTTGGTTCGAGCTTATGTCTGAGTTGTGATGGTACATAAGTGTAAGCTACTGATCCAAACACTTTGCAATGGTCAAGTGTTGGCTTCTTTCCCCACCAAGCTTCATACGGGGTCATTCCATCTAATGCCGTACATGGTAATCTGTTTACCAAATATGTAGCTGTATTTACAGCTTCAGACCAAAGATAATTTGGACAATCCTTTTCCTTTAGCATAGCTCGTGCAAACTCAACTAGAGTTCAATTCCTTCTTTCTGCTACACCATTTTGTTGTGGTGTATACCTGCAGGTTATTTCTCTCTTAATACCTTCATTCCAAAGATAATCATTGAGCTCTCGGGAGAAGTATTCTCCCCCTCCATCAGACCTCAGTCTCTTCAGCTTTCGTCCTGTGAGTCTTTCAGCGTATGCATGAAAATGCTTGAAAGCTCCAAACACTTCTGATTTCTCTTTTAAAACATAAAGAGTTATCCATCTTGTAGCATCATCAATGAAATGAACATAATACCTCGATCCGCTGATTGATCCTTCTTTTGTTGGACCCCATACATCTATATGTATGAGTTCGAGTACTCCATCATGTTTAAATCCTTTCTTCTGGAAAGGTAACCTGTGGGCTTTTTCCCATCTGACACGCTTCACATTTGTGAATCATGTGTTGGTTCTGTACATTCGGTAATCCCAGTACTGATTGATTTGAAATCATAGCTTTAATTCCTTTTTCATTGAAATGACCTAATCTCTTATGCCAGAGATCAAGTTCTGTAATCACCTTTTCACCATGTGTGAGTAATGCTTGGCCGATGTTCCCTTGTACTCTTAAGGTAAAGAGTCTTCCTTCTTTCTTACCAGAGATGATCTGATTATCCGTTCTCGGGATCTTCTACAAATACTCCTTCATTTGTAAATCTGACCTAAAAACCTTTCTCAACTATCTATCCTATGCTAATCAAATTTTTCGGTATTGTCGAAACATACAAGACATTGGTTAGCAAATCTGCTCCACTCTTACATTTCACTTTTCCAATTGAATGTACACTATGCCTCGTATTGTCACCTGTTTGAACAGTATGACTGGAAGTACCTTTTTCCAATTCTGACATTAGTTCTATATTTCCTGACAAGTGATTAGAACATCCAGAATCAATGTAAAATACCTTCAGGTCTTCGTTATTTGATGTGTTGATTGAGTTCATCATCAATGATGTATGACTTTCATTCTGAGTGTCATTTGCGTAGTTGTTGTAGGTGGTGTTGTAGGATTGATTCTATCCCCAGCTTCTTGCTCCACCTCTACCATAGCTTCTTCTTTGATTTTGTCTTCCTCTTTGAAAGTTATTCTGATATCTTCCACTTCTACCTCTGCTATTACTGTTCTGATTTTGATTTGATCCTTGTTGATTGTGCCAGCAATCATGAGCCAAATGATTACTTAGTCCACAGATCCAGCAAGCCTTCTTGTTGTTATTCTAGCTACTTCTTCCTCTTCCAAAGCCTCTTGCTCTTCCTCTACCGGTGCCTTTACCTCTTACATAATAAGCCTGAGAACTCGACTCTTCTTCATCTTTTGACTTACCTTTGTCTGCTTTCTTCTTGTTCTTCATGTACATTGCAGAACTTTGTCCTTTATCTGCATCTCCTTTCAGGTCTTGCTCATATGTGAGCATCAAACCAAGCAACTGATTTAAATCTGGTACAAAATGATTTAGAGATAGTTCAGTCGAGAGTACGAAAGGTTTCCACCTTTCATCTCCTCTCAACCCTATTAGCAGTTGCGCTATCAATCTGTGATCTTTGACATCTTTATTTATGGATCCAAGGCTATCTGCTAGATCCTTCATCTTAGTAACATAGTCACTAATGCTTTGACTCGACTTCTTTTTGAACATTGTGAATTCGGACCATAAGCTAGCCTTCCTAGCTTTTGTAGTATTTTGGAAATGGTCTTCCAACGCACTCCATATGTCCTCCGCTTTCTCTAGACCTCTAATGTGCGGTAGTAGATGGTCTGAAACGGTATTATAAATGTAAGCTCTTGCCGTTGCATCTTTCTTTTGCCATAGCTTCAAGGCTTCTAATTCTTCTTTTTCCGGTTGACTATCATCTTCAAAGGTCGGCTTCTTTTCTTCTCGGGTCACATACATTATTAAGTCCTTACTCATAAGTAAGGCTTCCATGCGCATTACCCACGTGGGATAATTATCTTTGTCCAATTTATCAATTTGGACATGATCTTCCATGATCTTCTTGTTTCTGTTACTTCCGGTGGACTTTTGAGAATCTTTCTGCTCTTCAGAATCTTTCTCATTCTGGTTCCACTTGTTGTGGTTAATCGGCTCTGATACCAATTGTTGGGGATCTCACGACTCTGAGACCACTTATTGATGGTCATCGTGGCAAGGCTTGAACCTTGTTAAGCCTGCGGAAATCGCCGCACCACCGAAAGGATGCTAAGCTAGAGCGATATTAGAACACCTCCATAATCAACAGTAGCTTAGCAAGGTTACTGCCACTCTAACATATAAGACTGCATTTTGAATTTACTGAAAAATTCACTGGAACTTCACCGGACTGTCACCAGACTCACACCGTAGTTATATCGGAATCAACTCCTATTATGTTTGTAATTACTTCAAGTGAGTATACAAGAAGTAAGGAAGTGATGCGTGAACTTCCTTTACTGAGTGAACACTTCTGAAGTTTAAGAAAAAACTTCTCCAGTTTAGAATGTCTCTTTTTGGTTAGACTTTGTACTGTGTGTACATATCCATTTCACCAAAATCCTCGATGAACTGATAGTAGAGATGTCTAGCTATAAGATAAGCTATCTCTCATACAAAACCTTAATTTATTCTACGAGATATACTTCATTGTTGTACCGGAAAACATGTTTTCTGAGAAAATTGTAACTGACTGAAAATGCGTCTACTAAGATAACTGTAATTGACCAAAACATTCGTTCACTGAGATAACTGTAATTGACCGAAACATTCGTTTACTGAGATAACTGTAATGACAGAAACATTCGTTTACTGAGAGAGTACCGGGGGACACGATTACTGAACGAACTGTAACTATTAACAAACTGTAACTGTTAACGAACTTAACTGTTAACAAACTTTCTACCGTAACACGAAAATACTCAGAGTTCTTCACATACGAACAGTGCGCGCAAACTTCCACATGAACATGTGTTTTCTATTAGAGAAGATGTGTACAAACTAGCTTGGCCTCTTCTTGCTCAAGCTATGAAACTCTCCTACACCGAGTAGTTTCTTCTACCATCTCTCCCAGATGAATACCTGACATTTTAGGTTTCTGTTATTCATTTGTACATACGCGATCTCTGGCGTCTTCTGAGAACTTCTCTCTCTTTCTCTCTCTGTTTAACCTCTATATGCGCTCTATTTAAACTGCGCTCTCTCTTCTCACGCACGTTCTAGCTCGCACTTCCCCCTCTCTTATTCTTATGCACGTTCTCTCTTTATATACAGTTTGATTCGGTGTAACGAACTCTATTAGACTCTGATTCTGCAAGATTGTGTGCTGTACATAACGGCCGTGAATTTTTCTCTTCATTAAGGCTTTTGGTTTTTCTGAATATTTGATTCCGCTTCTCATTATCTTTGTCTGTACGTCGAATTCGTGAGTGATTCTTCAACATGAAAGCTACCCTATACTGAGCCTCACAACTAGAAGTGGCCACAGTAGCCTACTTCTTCCTCAACCAAGATATACATGAGCTACCAAGCATGAAGCAGAAACCACTAGTGGACACACGAGTCTCATAGCAACCAGCCCAATCACTGTCAAAAAAAGCATTCAAATCTGGCGCTAGTGATCCCCCCTTGGGATAAAACAACCCAAGTAGCCGGGCGCTTAACCGCTTGCCAATGCTCGACATCTAGGCAATGCATAAACCTGCTCATCTCTGAGACACCAAACTGAATATCTAGCCGAGTAATGCATAAGTAAATCAAGCATCCAATAGCTTGCTGATAAAGAACAACATCAAATGCATATCCAGCATCATGAAGACTCAATCATAAATGTGTCTCCATAGGAGTGGCAATAGGCTTATAGTCTTCAAGGCCAAAATGCTGCAATAATGTGTCAATATATTTTTGTTTGATACAAAGCCATTCCACCATTAACTTGCATAAATTGAATGCCCAAATAGTGATGAAAATGCCCCAAATCAGACATCTCAAATGAGGCATGCAAATCAGCCTTAAAATCAGCAGAATGCATGTCATGAGGTCCAGTGAGCAGCATGTCATCAACATACACCACAATGATCAGAAGCACATCATTAGCACACTTAAGATATAAGGTGCTTTTAGTTGGATTGTTCTCAAAACAATGTGCAATGAGATAGGCATGTATCTTTTCATGCCAAGCACGTGGCACTTGCTTTAAACCATATAATGCCTTCTTTAACCTACACACCTGGTTTTCATGCCCTTTCTGCACAAAGCCACAGGGTTGAAAAACATACACTTCTTCATGGAAGTCACCATTCAAAAATGCTATTTTAATGTCCAATGGATGTACATTCAAATCATGATGAGCTACAAGTGCACAGATGCTACGAACTGTATTCAAATGGCAAGTAGGAGCAAAGGTTTCATCAAAATCAATGCCTCTTTCCTGCACATAACCCTTTGCAACAAGCCTAGCCTTGTACCTGTCAACTGTTCCATCAGTTTTATGCTTCATCTTGTGTACCCACTTAGTGCCAATGGGCTTCTTGCCAGGAGACAAGTCACATAAAGACCAGGTACCAATTTTCATGATAACATCAAATTCAGATTGCATTGCAGCCATCTAATGTTCATAATTTTGTGCTTCATCAAACAAAACAGGTTCAATCTCATCACAGAGACTAGAGGCAACCATAGCATAGCAATCTGATGCAAAAGAGACACTATGAGAGCCTGATCAAGTACAATACGATAGAGGTGCATCTAATTTGTTGTCACGCAAGGTATGCACCAGCCATTTTGGCATAGTTTTTGCATGCTCAATATCAGCTCTCTCATCAACAAGTGCATCACGTAAATCTACATTAGAACTGGAATGATCTACATCATCACATGAAGCCTACAAAGGTTGAGAAGTTGCCTCATTAGGACCAACACTAGACTGTCCACCTCTAAAAAGAGGCAGCAAAGTATCATACATGTCTTTGGAGCTAATAGATGTCTCCTTAGTACATGAAAGCAATGGCTGAATAGCATCTTCCACAAGAGCAACATCATGGCTAACCAGAATGTGTTTAGTCTGTGGATGATACAGATGATAGCCTTTACTTTTAGAACTGTACCCAACAAAAATACATTTTACTGCTTTATCATCTATTTTTTTGTGAAGTTGTTCAGGCACTAATGCATATGCCAGAAAACCAAAAACACGTAGATGAGCAACAGATGGCTTGCAACCATGCCAAACCTCATATGGATTGATAGACTGTAGTGCTTTAGTGGGACACATGTTCAGTACATATGTTGTACACATAACAGCCTCAAGCTAGAAAGTATGTGATAAAGTCTGACTCTTGACCATACACCTCACCATCTCCATGAGTGACTTATTCTTTCGTTCAGCAACTCCATTCTGTTGAGTTGTATACGGCACTATATACTGATGTTTTATCCCATGTTCAACCAAAAATGCATTAAAGTTAGAAGACATATATTCCACCCCTCGATCAAAATGGAGGGTGCCCATTTTACATGCTGATAGATTTTCTGCCAAAACCAGAAACTATTTGAAGCACATAAACACTTCGGACTTTGCCTTCAATGGATATACCCATGCATGCCAGGGAAAATAATTGATGAAAGTCACGAAGGAAAGATAGTTCCCAAAAGAAGGTGTCTGCATAGGACCACATACATCACTATGTACAAGCTGCAATTTCTGAGTAGCCCGAAATGAACCATCTTTTGGAAAGGAAGAATGCTACATTTTGCCCAAAATACAACCTTTGCAAGCATGTTTTTCGGGTGCCTCAAGTTTGGGCAAAGAGGACACCATTTCAGATTTCTATAGGCATAGAAAACTAGCAAAATTTAGATGTTCAAAGCGTACATGCCAAAGCTTTGCATCTAACATAGCTTGAGAATCATGTACTCCACATGCTGAATTATTTACAAATCTTTCATAGTCTATGAGCTTATACAGCCTATGACACAAAATGCCAGAAGCAATAATGATATCACCACTTGACAGATCATGAACTATATATCTTTCATCAACGAATTTCACAACCAAGCCAATCTTGGCCAATGCAGAAACTGATAATAGATTTTTCTTGATCCCTGGCACAAACAAAGCATTTGAAAAAGTGAAAGAACTACCATCAATAGTAGTCAAAATGATCTTACCAACTCCCATAACATGATAAGAGGAGTTGTTGGTGCATGTATTTACAAAATTTTATCTATAACAAGTAAGAAAACAAAACTTCTTCTATTTTCTTCTATCTCTTTGTACTACTTTCATCTCAACTCTTTCTGTTGTTTATTCCTCCCCTCCTAATTCTCTTTAATAATAAGAATTTAGGTAGTTTTGGTGAAGACTTGATTGATATTGAATTTTGTACTTTTTGTTGTGTGTAAAAAATGAACCTTTCAAGTGCTCAAAGAATTTTTATTAGTGATTTCTTTTGATTTGGTGCATTTGGTATTTCCTTAGTTGCTCTATATGCTTCTTCCACATTCACATGAACATTCAACAAGTTTTCTAAGACTCCATATTCTTGAAAAATAGTTCAATTAAAAAGAAAATAAAATACATAAGTATTTATACAAACAATGATATATTTCAGTAGAAATAGTAAAATTAAAAAATCAATAAAATTTTTAAAAATAGTAATTTCATTTGTTATTTTTCCTATTGTTGTCCCATTTTTTCCTTGATTTTTTGTATTCTCTCTTGTGCCTCTTGTTGTGACTCTTCCTTGGCTCTTTCTAATTCTTCTTTCCTATGTGTTGCAATTTGTAATTTATGTCATTATTGTTTCGTAAGTGGCTCTAAATATTTCTTGACTCTACATCCACTAGTTGCCACAATAATATACTCACCATGAGTATTTTTTGAAGGAGGTTAGATAGGTCTAATGAAATCCATTCCTCATTCAAAAAAAAAAATCTAAAACTTATTATTAGTCTTGTTAGAGTTAGACGTTTGTGGAAGCACGCGAATAGCACAAGGAAGAAGAAGAAGCTTGGAGCACAACACACAATACTGAATGTATTACTAGAGAATGTACAAAGATAAGTAGCCCATTAAGGCAATAGACGTATATACAAGCTGGGGGAAAAACCTCCTAAAGAGGGAAAAAAGTGCCAAGGCAGTCCTGGTGTGTTCACACACATCACTACCTAAATATATCAACAAATCCCCCCTGGGAGTGATGTAGTGAACAAGAAGCTGGCATTCATGTATAAGGAAGTGCCAAGCTATGTGGAATCAATCCACAAAAGGAAGTAATCCCAAAGCTTTGCGGAAAGCTTCAAACTTCTCCCCAGGCAGAGCCTTCTTGAAAAGGTCTGCAATGTTCTCTTGCATGGGCACATATGCCAAGCTCATCTCCCCAGCAGAGAACCTCTCCCTGACATAATGATAATGCACCTCAATGTTCTTAGTGCGAGCATGGAACATAGGGTTTCTCGCAATTGCCAATGCGCTGTGACTGTCAGTGATAATGGTGGTGGCAGAAGACTACCCAACACCCAAATCAGTCATAAGGCATCTGAGCCACACACACTCAACAGTAGCTATGAAAGCTACCCTATAATCAGCCTCACAACTAGAAGTGGCCACAGTAGGCTACTTCTTGCTCAACCAAGATATACATGAGCTACCAAGCATGAAGCAAAATCCACTAGTGGACACACGAGTGTCATAGCAACCAGCCCAGTCAGAGTTAGAAAAAGCATACAAATCTGGCGGTAGTGATCCCCCCTTGGGATAAAACAACCCAAGTAACCGAGTACCACTCAAGTAGTGAAAGATACGCTTAACCGCATGCCAATGCTTGACACCTGAGCAATGCATAAGCTTGCTCATTTGTGAGACAACAAATTGAATATATGGCCACGTAATGCATAAGTAAATCAAGCATCCAACAGCCCGCTGATAGAGAACAACATCAAATGCATCTCCAGCATCCTGAAGACTCAATCATAAACCTGTCTCCATAGGAGTGGCAATAGGCTTACAGTCTTCAAGGCTGAAACACTACAATAATGTGTCAATATATTTTGTTTGACACAAAGCGATTCCACCATCAACGTGCATAAACTGAATGCCCAAATAGTGATGCAAATGCCCCAAATCAGACATCTCAAATGAGGCATGTAAATCAGCCTTAAAATCAGCAATATGCCTCTCATGAGGACTTGTGAGCAGCATGTCATCAACATAAACCACAATGATCACAAGTATATTATTAGCACGCTTAACATATAAGGTGCTTTCAGTTGGACTGTTTTCAAAACCGTGTGCAATCAGATAGGCATGTATCTTTTCATACCAAGCACGTGGTACTTGCTTTAAGCCATATAATGCCTTCTTTAACTTGCATACCTAGTTCTCATGCCCCTTTTGCACAAAGCCATAGGGTTGGAAAACATACACTTCTTCATGCAAGTTGCCATTCAAAAAAGCTGTTTTGATATCCAACTGATGTACATTCCAACCATGATGAGCTGCAAGTACACAGATGCTATGAAGAGTAGTCATTCAACAAGTAGGTGCAAAGGTCTCATCAAAATCAATGCCTCTTTTCTACGCATAACCCTTTGCAACAAGCCTAGCCTTATACCTGTCAACTGTACCATCAGGCTTGCACTTCAGCTTGTATACCCACTTAGTCCCAATGGCCTTCTTTCCAGGAGGCAAGTCACATAAAGACCAAGTACCATTCTTCATTATAGCATCATATTCAGATTGCATAGCAGCCATCCAATTTTCTGAATTTTTTGCTTCATCAAACGAAACAGGCTCATTCTCATCACAGAGACTAGATGCACCCATAACATAGCAATCTGATGCAAAAGAGGTATTATGAGAGCCTGAATGAGTACGATATGATAGAGGTGCATCTAATTTGCTTTCACGCAAATTCTGCACCAGCCATTTTGGCATAGTTTTTGCTTGCTCAAGATTAGCTCTCTCATCAACAAGTGCATCATGTAAATCTGCATCAGAAATGGAATGATCTGCATCATCACATGAAACCTGCAAAGGTTGAGAAGTTGCCTCATTAGGACCAGCACTAGATTGTCCACCTGTAAAAAGAGGCAGCAAAGTATCATACATGTCTTTGGAGCTAACAGATGTCTCCTTAGTACATGAAAGCAATGGCAGAATATCATCTTCCACAAAAACAACATCATGGCTAACTAGAATGTGTTTAGTCTGTGGATGATATAGACGATAGCCTTTACTTTCAGAACTGTACCCAACAAAAATACATTTTACTACTTTATCATCCAATTATTTGCAATGTTGTTCAGGAACTAATGCATATGCCAAAAAACCAAAAACATGGAGATGAGCAACAGATGGCTTGCGATCATGCCAAGCCTCATATGGAGTATAGACTGCAATGCTTTAGATGGGACACCTATTCAGTACATATCTTCAAATCATCTGACAAGCTGAAAGAACTACCATCAGCAATAGTCAAAATGATCTTACCAACTCCCATAACAGGATAAGAGGAGTTGTTGACACATGTAACAGTATTCCCTATAGGGGTATGCTTGATTGAAGAGAAGAAAGTGCGTTGCGAGGTAATATGTTTGGTCGCCCCACTGTCAAGGTACCAAACATCTAAGTCTACTACAGACATGCACTGCTCATGAGAAGATGGGTCAAAACTGCAAATAGTAGTAAACGCCCATTCTTCTTCCTGCACAAGATTAGCAGACTGGATTTTTGGTGTAGAGGCCTCTGCAACAACCATTCCATCCTCTTTCTTCTTTGCCTCTTTAGCAACCAGTTTTGGATAGTTCTTTATGATATGATCATTTCCTTTACAGTACTTGCAAAACAATTTTTGCTTTTCTGATTTCTTATCATCTTTCTCTTTCCTCTTCGATTGTGCAGAATTAGCATATTTCTACTTACTATTTGAAGAGCTCCATTTTCCTTTGCCCTTCTAATTAGCCAGGAAAGCTTGATCTACAACACGCATAATGGACCTCTTCTGCTTGGACTGATCCTCCTACGACAAAACAGAGACTAACTCCTCAAATGACAAGGCATTTGGATTGCCTTTCATCGTCAACCGAAGAGAAGAAGCAAAACTCTGATATGAATTAGGAAGACTATTCAGAATGGTCTGCACAAGCGAGCTATCTGGTATAGCCTCATCACTAGAAATCAAATGTTCGTTCAAGTCTTTGATCTTTGTTAGAAAATTGTCCATAGAATCACCTTCATTCATGTGCTCACTCTGCAACTGTTTTCGGAGGTAAGCAACACGAGCCTCATTCCTAGCTTGGTACAATGTGGTAAGTGTATCCCAAGCATCCTTAGCTCTTCTGCAAGAGCGTATGTGAGGAATAATGGCATGTTTGACAGAAAAAGCTATCAATGCAAGTGCATGGGCATCTCTGCCATCCGAAGGAATTTGCTCTGCAGTAGGTGTAACAGAAACCGTAGCACCAATAGGAATATGCAGAATATCATCATCTTCGACACCTTCTACATCAGCTTTAGTACCTATAGTTGTAACAGTTGCAGGTGTGATAGGATGTTTTCCAAAACCTTGTACAATGTTCCACAGTCCTTTTCCAACCAATACATGTGGCATCATATAAGCCCACAACATGTAGTTGGTACCATCCAACTTATCCTCAACAGCCAACATACGAAATACATCACTGCTTTCAGCCATGGCTGGTGACTAAAATACCTTGATGTAGAAAATTGATTGTATCTCAAAAAGTTGAACAGAACTACCTAGACGAATTGTGTGAATCCTGTAGAAAACTTCAAGACGCTTATAATGGCGAACCAAAACTGGTATATACCTTTGACACAAAAAGACAAAATATCCTGTACAAGCGCTACGATAATGCGTTTGGAGGCCGAAACAAGCTCAGATCGCGATTTCGACACCAGACAAAAAAGCTGTTTTTATCTCGAAAACACGCTTAGTATGCTCACCAAAATTCATGCGATTCTGAGACTGCAACTAGAGGAGTGTCGATGACGCCCTAGATGAAGCGACAACTTGCTCTGATACCAATTGTTAGAGTTAGATGTCTACGGAAGCACGCGAACAACACAAGGAAGAAGAAGAAGCTTGGAGCACAACACACAATACTGAACGTATTACTAGAGAATGTACAAAGATAAGTAGCCCATTAGGGCAATAGGCGTATATACAAGCTGGGGGTAAAAAACCTCCTAAAGAGGAAAAGAAGTGCCCCGGCGGTCCTAGTGTGTTCACACACATCACTACCTAAATATATCAACAAGTCTAAGAGTCATGTCATCTCTTTTTATTGGATTTTTTTTCTTTGACAAATATCACATCTTCGCAAAAATATCTTTGCATATTGATGTAAATTTGGCCACCATAGTTGAGCATATATGATAAATTGTGTAGTTCTTTCAGCAGAAAAGCGTCTTGATGTTGCCCTAGCATGTGCTAATTGGAGAATTCTTACATATTCATCTTCATCAATGCATATTCTCAAATATCCATCCTTTCCCCTTTTATACAATTTTTCCCCTATAAATGAATAATCCTTACACTCTAGTTTCATTATTTGATCATGGAAATCATTATTCTCTTGATCTTTATTTCTTTCCAAGCACTTTACTATGTCTTTACTCCATAAAGGATTCTTTTGTATTATGAACAAATTTGCATTCTCTACCATTTGATTTTCTTGACAAACATTAAAATTTTCAACAAAGGAATGTACATCTCTCTTTTGACAGGCCAATGCACTCCTAATCTGTATAAATTTGTATAAATTTATTAGGGTTGGAGACTTGTATGCATGGGCTAAACCTTTAGAGTGATGTGCATTCTCCAAGTACCTTCTATGTTCCTTGTCCTGTATGCAATTAAAAAAAACCCCCAATGAATAAAGGTAGTTCAAATGAGGACAGATAAAAATATAGTTTTTGCTTTGGATTATCTCTCTCCTCATATCTTCTTTCCTAAATTGGATTCCCAAACTCAAAATTGGAACTATGTTATTAGCCCATGTAAGAATTTCTTCCTTGTTTCACTAACACTTCAAAATAAAACTCCATCAACAACAAGAACATCTTCCTATATTATGAGGCTTATTTACCAAGAACAATAAGGCCTGATGATCTACAAAGAATTTAAACTTATTTTCCAAAAGATAATGTCTCAATTTCTTGACTACATAAACCATGCCTAATCCCTCCCTTTCAGTGGTTGTGTAATTCTTCTTAGCTTGGTTAAGTTTCCTACTTGTGTAAGCAATGGGAAAGTCCAATTTTGTATCCTCAACTAGTTGAGCTAAAATGCATCCCAATGCAAAGTTAGGAGCATCCACATGAACATGAAAAATTTTTATCCTAGTTTGGAGGTTTTAATATTGGTGTTGAACTTAACATTTTTCCAAATTTTTAAAGTCTTCTTCACGCTCATCATTCTATTCAAATTTTGTGATTAAGGCATATAGTGGTTTAGCAACTATGGCATAATTATGAACACAAATCTTTTGTAATACGCACAATGGTCCATAAATGCTTGTATCTCTTTTACTATTGTTGGTCTGGGCATCTCAACTATAACTCTTGTTTTCTCCTCATAAGTAGAAATACCATTCTTGGATACTATATGGCCTAAGATTTTTCCTTTTCTCACAAAAAATATACACATCTTAGGGTTTAGAAAAACTCTATAGATTTTTCATTTTTGAAAATTTTTTCTAAGTTCCACTAAATGATTGTTCTAGCTAAAGAAAAAGCACATAGGTCGTCAACATATGCTTTTATTGTTTTCCTTAGAAACTCCTTGAATACATGACACATTATCCTTTGAAAAGTAGCAAGTGCATTGGTTAACCCAAATAGCATAACCCTAAAAGCAGACACTCCCGATTTTGTTTCAAAAGCAGTTTTATGCTAGTCTTCAAGGGCTATAGCAACTTGATTGTATCTAGAGAAACCATCAAGAAAACTATATACTTCTTTCCCAACTACTCTTTCTAGCAAATGGTCAGTGATTGGCAGTGGGTAATTATCCCTTATAGTAGCAACATTGAATTTCATCAAGTTTAAACAAGCCATGCGTCTCCCATTTTTCTTTAGTACTACTACTATAGGTGACATCTGCTCAAATATCTTCAATCTCATATATGAATCCTATTGACAACAATTTATCAATTTCCTCCTTCATCATAGCAGCATATACATCATTATAGGTGTAATGTCTTTGCTTTTTTGGACTTCAATTAGGAGCTATGAGAATTCTATGAACACAAATACTTGGATCTGCTCCTTTGAGATCTTTATAGATCCAAGCAAAGAATTTTCTATATCCCTTGATTAATTTCACTAAAGCTTCTTGTTCATCTTCCTGAATATCATTGGCCATTATTATTTTTCTTTCTTCACCTTCTTCCATAGTGGCCAATACTTGTTTCACTTGTTCTTTCTTGTTATAAGATTGATCGAGTTTATGTTGTCTTTGAGGTTTTTGAAAAATCACTTTTCTTTCTTCTACCTCATATCTTTTGAAATGGGCTCATACATCTATTTGATTATGATCGTTTTCCTCATTCTTTTTCCAAATTTGGTGATTTAGGTTCTACATCTTCTAGTTGATGTGATTCTATTTTCTGTCATTTTGATGAATGCACAATTTTGATGATATCAAAGGGCACTAAGTCATAGCCCTCTGAATCACACATCTTCACTGAACTTTGTTTGCTTGTAACTACTTCTAAGGTTGAAAACATTTGATCCCAACCATAAGGTTCAAAATCTTTGTCATCAAACTTACATTGGAATATAGCTAGGATCTTATATTCCCCTTTCAAGTTTACATTCTTCTTTTATCAACTTATACATTCCTCCATTTTTATATTTGCACAACCAGATTTGAGCTTAATCATCAAAATTTAAGTACCCAATTGAACTTGATGGCAATGAAGTATTTCCTATTTGGTGTACTTTTCTCCAATCCCGTGGTGAGATATCATGGTATGTGTTATTTTTAAAGTTTATCTTGGTGATATGTAGATAGGTAGATAAATAGATAGATAGATAGATAGATAGATAGATAGACACATAGATAGAGAGATAGATAGAAAGAAAGAAAAAAGTTTTTATTTTTTATGATAGAGTTTATTCTTTTTTTAAGCACCTAATAATGGTCCTTTGTTTTTATATATTTTGATAGGTCATGTTGAAGGTTGATTGGTTTTGAGTCGAGTATAAAGGTAGTAATTCTACATTGAAAAAGGAATTATCTAGGTTTTGGGCAATTGATTCTTCCAAAGTAATGCGATCTTCTAAAGAACCATATATTCTTCCTAGGCATATTGAACAAGCATTTGTTTATAAAAACCCAGATGCTTATCCTTGGTGGCAAGTCATTCATGTTTAACCTAGAGGTAGGTCATTGTTATGAATAGTTTATCGTTAGAGAGATCAAAGAAAGTCCTCTTAATGATTCACCATCAGATACTAATACATCAACATCTGAAAGAAAAATTAGAATCATTATATATGATAATTATACTCATCTTCTTTATGAAGAGGATAATACTCTACATGGTGATTCTACTGATGATAAAGAGGAATTACCAAAAAATTATATTAATCCATCAATAGATGATGTCATTCATGAGAACATAGATTTAACAATAGAAAAAATAAATGAAATCAATAAGGATAATGAAGATGAGACTATGTTGATGTCTTACCAAAATGATGACAATAATGAAAACATATGAACAGATTAGATAGTAAATCCTACTCTAGTTATCGATTAATAACTTGAATCATTTGAATGGATATTAGATAATAGATTCTTCTTTATTCAACTAGGATATCGATGAATCCTACTAGAGAGATGAAATCATGTTCTTTTAAGTTAGAACATGAAGTTCGGGGTAATGCCTAGCTATTTTATATATAGCTTTATCTTCGAGGAGAAATTTTTTGTCATGTATGTATGCATATATGTGTGTATTCATGTGTATTATATGTATACATGAGTTACTATGCACATATATGTATTTCATGTATATGTATATGTGTGCATGTGTGTGATATATGTATACATGTGTTAGTATGCACACGTGTATATATGCATATGCATTTGTGTAATATATGCAAGTGTGTTTATAATTGTATATGCACGTATGAGAATACATGTGTGCATGTATGCATGTATATGTGATGTGTACATGTATATATGTATATGTGTCTATGTGTAAATGTGTACATGTAAATATGTATGCATGTATATATATACATGTGTGCATATAGGCATGTATGTGTGATGCATAATTTATTCATTCCATTTTATATTTAAGTATGTGTATCTACATGATGTGTATATATCTTTATATATATTATGATCTTCCTTAATTCGAGTAGCTATATTTAGAGGCATAAGGTTGGGAGGAGACACATCTCTCTAGTAGGTGGTCAGAGCAATAGATGCAATGTGTACATATACTTTAATCATATGGCTAAAAGGCTGAATTAGAGTTTCTAAATTAGGGTGGTGGATAGATAGATAGATAGATAGATAGATAGATAGATAGATAGATAGATAGATAGATAGATAGATAGATATATAGATAGATAGATAGATAGATAGATAGATAGATAG
>MU263469.1:30000-42407 GCA_020310875.1 Ceratopteris richardii
TACTCTGCTTCAGTTGATGATAATGCTACTGTATGTTGTTTCTTGGAACACCAACTTACAAGCTTATCACCAATGTATATCATGTAACCATGAGTTGATCTCCTGTCATCTTGATTACCTGCCCAGTCTGAGTCACTGTAGGCTCTCAACTTCAAATCTGATGTAAAAGGATAATATAATCCTTCCTTTATAGTTCCTTTGATATATCTGAGAACTCTTTGACCTGCAATCCAATGTGGGTCCTTTGGACAATGCATGAATTGTGACAAAACTCCCACTGCATAACTAAGATCAGGTCTTGTTAGTGTAGCATAAATCAAACTACCCACAAGAGATTGATACTTCCTCATATCTTTGTAGTCTGCACCATCATATTTACTGAGCTTGTGATTAACTTCAAGTGGAGTTGAAGCTTCTCTGCACATTTCCATATCAAACTTCTTCAACAAGTTCAGAAGATACCTTTCTTCTGACACATATATGCCATGATCTGTATAAGTAACTTCCATTCCAAGAAAGTATGATAACTTTCCTAGGTCACTGATCTTGAATTCTTTTTCAAGCAATCTCTTTACCTCCTTGATTCCTTCATCTGAAGTACCTGTGATTATAATGTCATCTACATAAATACAAATGTAGATTGTACCTTCCTCTGTTCTTCTGATAAGTAGACTTGGGTCTGCTTTTGAACTTTGATATCCAAGATCATTGAGATACTTCACCAGTCTATAGTTCCAAGCTCTTGGAGCTTGCTTCAATCCATACAATGCTCTTCTCAACCTGCAAACAAAATTTGGATACCTGGAATCTATAAACCCTTGAGGTTGTTCCATGTATACCTCATCTGATATGTATGTTGGATGTGATGGCTGGGTACAATCAGAAGATCAAGTTGGTGCTGCTAGACCTGCTTCACACCTGCCCTCTCTTCTCTTCAGATATGGTTAGGAGACTCCTTGAGCTTCCAAATGACACCAAGAAACTATATATGTGCTTTACAAAATGATTGAGTAATGACCAAATCAAAATAGATGATTTTGAACCTTCACAACTCCAAAAACTTTCTATTCCTGTATTGATACCTGCTCAGTTCTAAGCTCAGTGTGACCAGCACACTTGCAATTGGTTTAATTCCTTTTGGGAGTATTAAATTAACTTAACAAGCTACCATTAGCAAGTTAAATCACTCCAATTAACAAACTATACACTGAGCATGATCTTTAGCAAAATCAGGGACACCCCCGACTTTTTAGGAACAACACAGAAAAATACCAGTGTCTATCTCGACTGAGATTTCTCCCAATTGACTGAATAGAATTACTTGAAATTTTGTAGTGTTGTAGAATGCTTTGAGCTGGTTCCAATGAGCCCTGGATCATCCAATTTGGTTCAGTAGATCTTGAGATATGCCCTGTTGAAGTTGACAGACTTGGAGGTAGTCACTCAGAGAAAACACAGAGATAATGACTATGAGTATATGTATTGAATCTATAAAATGTACATTCCCATTGGCATGTAGAGTGATGCCCAATGGTACTCAGAGGTGTAGGCTCAATAGTAGCTCTTACACACTCACAAATTTGCTTGGATTAGCCTCGGGAAGAGTGTAACTAGACCCGCGACTTTTTCATAGTCTTTTATAAGTCATCACTTGAGATTTGAATTTCAAATTCAAATGTAGGCTCCCTCAAATCTCTCATCTAATCACATGGAGATATTCTCTCCATCCATAACTTCTAATTTCCACGACTTTTGAAGGTGGGTGAGATTACAAGAGGTGAGTTAAGTCACATTGACTTTTACATTGGATAAAAGATAATAAAGCATAGGCATGTGTTCCTATGGTATATGGTTCACATGAATACATCCTTCAAGGGTCCAAACTTTTATGCTTTCCAAGGGTTCAATAGTCCAAGCTTTATGTTGAGTCTTCAAGGCACACAACAAAGCCAAGTGTTAAGGCTTGTTTTGCACCAACAGCTCCCCCTCAAGCCAAACACTTGCTTGAGTCTTCATCTTTAGTCTTCAATGATATCCTGTAATCCAATCATGGATTTAAACCTGCATAGCTTGCTCCCATCCAAAGCTTTTGTAAGCAAATCTGCACATTGAATATTAGTGGACACATATGATAATTGGATTTCCTTGCTAAGTAATTTCTCCCTCACATAGTGGTAATGCACCTCTATGTGTTTTGTTCTAGCATGATACACAGGATTAGCTGCTAAATGAAGTGAACTTGTGTTATCACCAAATATGATTGGTGGCCTTGTGTATAGGCCCAATTCTGAATATAGTAGCTTCAACCACTTGCTTCTTGAGTAGCATTGGCTAGCCCTCTGTACTCTGCCTCAGTAGATGATAGGGCTACTGTGGGTTGTTTCTTGGATGACCAAGAAATTGGTTTATCACCTGCAAAGCATATGTAACCAGATGTACTCCTCCTGTCATCCTTGCAACCTGCCCAATCTGCATCTGAGTATACCTTGATGTCAATGTCTGATGAATATGGATAATACAAACCATGATTTTGTGTTCCCTTTAGGTACTTTACTATCTTCTTGGCTGCCTCCAAATGTGGTACTCTTGGCTTATGCATAAATTGGCTAAGTACACTAACACCATATGAGATATCAATCCTAGTTAAGGTAGCATAATTAAGACTACCTACCAAACTTTGGTAACCTGTAATATCCTTGAGTTCTTCTCCTTCATGTGCACTGAGTTTGTGATTGACCTCCATAGGAATGTTTGAGACTTTAGCTTCCTGCAAATTAAACTTCTTGACCATGTCCTGAATGTACTTCTTCTGAGTAATGAATATACCTGAATTTGTGTAGACCAATTCAAGCCCTAGGAAGTACTTCAATAATCCAAGATCATTGATCTTGAATTCCTTCATCATTTGACCTTTGATGTGTCTAATTCCTTGAACATCATTTCCTGTAATAATGATGTCATCAACATAGACACACAAGTATATTACCTCTGAATTGTTCTTCTTTATAAACAATGAAGTATCTGCTTTACTCATCACAAATCCTTGATCCAAGAGATAGGTTGTCAACCTATAGTTCCATGCTCTAGGTGCCTGTTTCAATCCATACAGAGCCTTCTTCAATTTGCAAACATGATTTACCTTATTGGGATCTTCATAGCCAGGTGGTTGTGACATGTAGACCTCTTCAGATATCCATCCATTCAAGAATGCATTCTTTACATCCAATTGGTACATGTTCCAATTCTTGGATGCAGCTACACTCACCATAATTCTGATAGTTGGCATCTTGGCCACAGGAGAAAATGTCTCCTCATAATCAATGCCTTGGGTTTGTGCAAAACCCTTGGCTACCAACCTAGCTTTGTACCTGTTTATTGTACCATCTGAGTTTCTCTTGAGTTTGTAGATCCATCTGGATCCTATCACCTTCATGGAGTCCTTCTTGGGTACCAAGTCCCAAGTATCACTCTCCTTGAGAGCCTCCATTTCTTCATCCATTGCTTCCTTCCATTCTGGTTTAGTAATAGCTTCCTCAAATGTACCTGGTTCTTCACTTAAGATATCCTTTGCAAGATATACAGAGTGCTTGGTTACAAGTGAAGTATCATACCCATACCTAATAGGTTTCTTCTTTTCTCTTGAAGATCTCCTCATAGCTTGAGTTGAGGATTCTGGATTGTCTTCAAGTTGCTTCATCTTCATCTTCCCTTTGGATTTCCAAGCTTTGAACTCTTCAATGTTGATGGTGTCTTCATCATCTGAGCTTGTGTCCTCCTTCTGAGTTGGTTCTTGCCTGACAAGCTTTGGAAAGTCTTCTTCCATATCATAAGGTAGGCTAACTTTCCTGCACTCATTATCATACCATGAATCATTTTCATCAAAGATGACATCTCTGCTTACCTTGAAGCCTTTGTTTGAGGGGTTATAGAACCTGTATCCTTTCTGATTCAAATCATAACCAATGAAAATACACTTTTCAGCCTTGGGGTCTAGCTTTCCCCTTACCTGTGAGGGAATATGCACATATGCAACACACCCAAAGATCTTGCAATGATCCAGAGATGGTCTCTTACCATGCCAAGCCTCATAGGGTGTCATTCCATCAAGAGTCTTTGATGGCAACCTGTTGATTAAGTATGTGGCAGTAGATACACTCTCTGCCCAAAGATAATTTGGTAATTTTTTCTCATTAAGCATAGACCTAGCTGTCTCCACAATGAGTCTATTCCTTCTTTCAGCTACCCCATTTTGTTCAGGTGAGTACCTTGTGGTAATCTCCCTCTTGATGCCTCTTTCCTGCAAGAATTCTTCAAAGTCATTGGAGAAGTATTCTCCACCACCATCAGACCTTAGCCTCTTCAAATGTCTACCTGTTTGATTCTCAACTAATGCAAGATACCTTTTGAAACAATTAAATACTTCATCTTTATGTTTCATGAAGTACAAGACAGTCCATCTGCTATAGTCATCTATAAAGGACACATAGTACCTTGATCCAGATATGGATGGCTCCTTGCTTGGTCCCCACACATCTGTATGCACCAATTCCAAGTAGTCTTCATGCATAAAACCTTTTTTGGTATATGGCAATCTGTGAGACTTACCAAACTGACAAGCCCCACACTTGTATATCATGTGTTGCTTGGATACATTAGGTATCCCAAGCACACATTGATCTCTACTCATTTGCTTTATGGTCCTTTCTCCAATGTGACCCAATCTCTTGTGCCACATCTCCAATTCTGATAGGGTTTGGTCCTTATAGTTGTACAAGGCAATGTTCTTAGTATCTTCAAGTTCAAAGGTAAATAGTCTACCTGATTTCTCTCCCTTGGCTATCCTTCTGAATCCATGTCTTGGATCCTCCACATAAGCACCATGTTGAGTGAACCTGACCTGTAGACCTTTTTCAACAATCTGACCTACACTCATCAGATTCTTGGTGATTGTTGGGACATACAATACTCTGCTTAGCAAATTCTGATTACCATCACTTGTTTTGACATTACCTACCTTAACCACTGAATGTTTAGTGTCATCACCTGTCTGCACTTGGTGCTTGCCTTTAGGTTCTTCCAAATCAGAGAGTAAGGCAACATTCCCAGCTACATGGTTAGAGCAACCTGAATCAATATAGAACAAATGATCATCATTGATACGTGATTTAGATGTCATGTTCATAATCAACAAGGAATCATCTTGATCCTCTGCATAATTGTTGTAATCCTTTCTGTTCCTGTATCCTCCTTGATAATTGCCATTGTGATTGTAGCTATTGTTGTAATTATTATTGTAGTTATTGTTGTAGCCATGGTAGCCTTGAGATTGATTGAACCTGCCTCTGCCTTGAGAGTATCCTCCTCTTTGGTGACCTCTTCCTCTTTGATTCTTGTAGTTCTTGTAGCATTCATCTGTAGTATGATTAGACAAGCCACAAATATTGCATGGAGATTGATTATAGGGTCTCCCCCTACCTGACTTACCTCCTTTGCCCCTACCTCTAGATGATCTACCTCTCCCTGCATAGTTTGCTTGGGAGGTGGATCCTTCTTCATCAACTTTTTTACTTTTACCCTTGTCTTTAGACTTCTTATCTGTATATAGGGCAGAGGGATTGTTACCTTTTGATTGCTCTCCATTCTTTGTGATCTTTGCTTCATGTGTAAAGAGTTGTCCAATCAGAGTTGTTAGATCAGGTGCTTGAATGTCCATGTACAAGTCCATTGCAGTGGTAAAGCTCTCCCACTTGTCATCTGCTTTGAGTCCATTGATCACTTGTCTGACTATTTGCTCTTCTTCAATTTCTTCTCCAACACTTGCAAGTTGATCTGCAATGTCTTTGACTTTGGTGACAAAATCTGAGACACATTGTTTTGATTGCTTCCTAAGAGTTGTAAACTCAATCCATAGCTGATTCTTTCTGGCCCTTGTGCTTGATGAGAAGTATGTTGACAAGGTCTCCCAAGTCTCTTGGGAAGTCTTACAGTTCCTAACATGAGGTAGAAGGAAATCAGAGATAGAGTTTAGAAGATATGACCTTGCCAAAGCATCTTTAGCACACCATTGATTAAGTCTCTCATGCTCATCCTTTGTAGGTAGGCCTCTGGTTTTGAATGAGGGCAACTCCTCATCTCCTGATATGTATCCATACAAGCTTCTCCCTTGTAGATAAGTCTTCATTCTTAATGACCATGCCTGGTAGTTATTTCTATCCAATTTGTCAATGAAGGAAGGGAAACCATCACCCATAATTACCTTATTTGCTCTGATACCACTGTTGGATGTGATGGCTGGGTACAATCAGAAGATCAAGTTGGTGCTGCTAGACCTGCTTCACACCTGCCCTCTCTTCTCTTCAGATTTGGTTAGGAGACTCCTTGAGCTTCCAAATGACACCAAGAAACTATATATGTGCTTTACAAAATGATTGAGTAATGACCAAATCAAAACAGATGATTTTGAACCTTCACAACTCCAAAAACTTTCTATTCCTGTATTGATACCTGCTCAGTTCTAAGCTCAGTGTGACCAGCACACTTGCAATTGGTTTAATTCCTTCTGGGAGTTTAAATTAACTTAACAAGCTACCATTAGCAAGTTAAATCACTCCAATTAACAAACTATACACTGAGCATGATCTTTAGCAAAATCAGGGACACCCCCGACTTTTTAGGAACAACACAGAAAAATACCAGTGTCTATCTCGACTGAGATTTCTCCCAATTGACTGAATAGAATTACTTGAAATTTTGTAGTGTTGTAGAATGCTTTGAGCTGGTTCCAATGAGCCCTGGATCATCCAATTTGGTTCAGTAGATCTTGAGATATGCCCTGTTGAAGTTGACAGACTTGGAGGTAGTCACTCAGAGAAACACAGAGATAATGACTATGAGTATATGTATTGAATCTATAAAATGTACATTCCCATTGGCATGTAGAGTGATGCCCAATGGTACTCAGAGGTGTAGGCTCAATAGTAGCTCTTACACACTCACAAATTTGCTTGGATTAGCCTCGGGAAGAGTGTAACTAGACCCGCGACTTTTTCATAGTCTTTTATAAGTCATCACTTGAGATTTGAATTTCAAATTCAAATGTAGGCTCCCTCAAATCTCTCATCTAATCACATGGAGATATTCTCTCCATCCATAACTTCTAATTTCCACGACTTTTGAAGGTGGGTGAGATTACAAGAGGTGAGTTAAGTCACATTGACTTTTACATTGGATAAAAGATAATAAGCATAGGCATGTGTTCCTATGGTATATGGTTCACATGAATACATCCTTCAAGGGTCCAAACTTTTATGCTTTCCAAGGGTTCAATAGTCCAAGCTTTATGTTGAGTCTTCAAGGCACACAACAAAGCCAAGTGTTAAGGCTTGTTTTGCACCAACAATGTATCCATTCAAGAATGCATTTTTATATCCAATTGACTTAGGGTCCATCCTTTTGAAGCTGCAATAGCAATGATTGTCCTTATAGTTGAACATCTTAGCTACAGGACTGAATGTCTCATCATAATCTATGCCATAGGTCTGGGCATAGCCTTTCACCACCAATCTAGCTTTGTATCTGGCTATACTTCCATCTGCAAGCTTCTTCACTTTATAAACCCATTTATTTCCAATTACTTTCTTACCATTTGGTTTAGGAACAAGTTCCCATGTCTTGTTCTCCTCCAGTGCATTGAACTCTTCCTTCATTGCTTCTTCCCATTGCTTTTTACCTTTAGCTTCATCATAGTTCTGAGGTTCTTCATCATCTTTGACCATATATGCATAGTTCTTCTGAGTTATGTAAGAAGTATCATAAGAATACCTTTCTGGTTGTCTTCTAGTCCTGCTTGACCTTCTTGGTTCACATTCTTCATATGTGTCTGGATACACCTCTTCATCAAATATAGGAGTTTCTTCATTTCTTCTTGTTAATCCACTTGTGGAATGTACTTGCTTGCATATAGTCTTCATCTCTATTTACCTGCACAATTGATTTTCCTTTCTCACATCTTCTTATCTCTTCTTCAAATTCTTCAGCTGTGTGACTTTGATCTGCATACCAACTTTTCTGTTCATCAAATGTAACATCTCTAGAAACAATAAATTGTTTGGTTAGAGGATTCCACAATCTGTAACCCATCTGCTTTTCATCGTAACCAATGAAACACATATTTTTCTGCCTTTGGTTCAAGTTTATGCCTAAGTTGTGATGGCACATAAGCATATGCAATTGATCCAAACACTCTACAATGATCTAGTGTTGGTTTCTTACCCCACCAAGCTTCATATGGAGTCATTCCATTCAGAGCTTGCACATGGTAATCTATTCACAAGATATGTAGGCTGTATTTACAGCCTCAGCCCAAAGATAATTTGGACAGTTCTTCTCCTTTAGCATAGCTCTAGCAAACTCAACCAAAGTCCTGTTCCTTCTTTCTGCTACACCATTTTGTTGTGGTGTATACCTGCAAGTTATTCTCTCTTAATACCTGCATTCCAAAGATAATCATTGAACTCTTGGGAGAAGTATTCTCCCCCTCCATCAGACCTCAGTCTCTTAAGCTTTTGACCTGTGACTCTCTCTGCATATGGCATGAAAATGCTTGAAAGCTCCAAACACTTCTGATCTTTCCTTCAAAACATATAATGTTATCCATCTTGTAGCATCATCAATAAAAAGAACATAATACCTTGAGCCACTGATAGATCCTTCTTTTGTTGGTCCCCATACATCTGTATGAATGAGCTCAAGTACTCCATCATGTTTGAATCCTTTCTTTTGAATGGTAACCTGTGTGCTTTACCCATTTGACATGCTTCACATTTATAAACCATATGTTGACTTGCACATTTGGTAATCCTAGTACAGACTGATTAGCACCATAGCTTTAATTCCTCTTCATGAAATGACCTAATCTCTTATGCCAGAGATCAAGTTCTGTAATCACTACTGCTTCACCATGTGTGAGCAAAGCTTGACCAATGTTCCCTTGCACTCTTAAAGTAAAGAGTCTACCTTCTTTCTTACCAGAGACAATCTGATTATATCCATTCTCTGGATCTTCCACAAATACTCCTTCATTTGTAAACCTAACTTGAAAACCTTTTTCAACTATCTGTCCCACACTAATCAAGTTTTTAGGTATTGTAGGAACATACAAAACATTGGTTAGCAAATCTGCTCCACTCTTGCATTTCACTTTTCCAATTGAATGTACACTATGTCTTGTATTATCACCAGTTTGAACTGTGTGACTAGAAATGCCTTTTTCCAAATCTGACATCAATTCTATGTTTCCTGACAAATGATTAGAACATCCAGAGTCAATGTAAAATACCTTTAGATCTTCTTTGTCTGATGTGCTGATTGAATTCATCATCAATGATGTATGACTTTCATTCTGTGTGTCATTTGCATAGTTGTAGTAGGTGGTGTTGTAGGATTGATTCTGTCCCCAACTTCTTCCTCCACCTCTACCATAGCCTCCTCTTTGACTTTGTCTACCTCTTTGAAAATTACTTTGATATCTTCCACCTCGGCCTCTGCTATTGTTGTTTTGATTCTGGTTTGATCCTTGTTGGTTGTGCCAACAGTCATGAGCCAAATGATTACTCAATCCACAGATCCAGCAAGCCTTTTTGTTGTTATTTTGATTACCTCTTCCTCTTCCAAAACCTCTTGCTCTTCCTCTACCAGTGCCTTTACCTCTTGCATAATAAGCTTGAGAACTAGACTCCTCTTCATCCTTTGCTTTACCTTTATCTCCTTTCTTCTTGTTCTTCATGTACATTGCAGAACTTTGTCCTTTATCTCCATCTCCCTTCAAGTCTTGCTCATATGTGAGCATCAAACCAAGCAACTGGTTCAAATCTGGAACATAATGATTTAATGAAAGTTCTGTTGATAAGACAAAAGGTTTCCACCTTTCATCCCCTCTCAAACCTGCAAGTAGTTGAGCAATCAATCTGTGATCTTCAACATCTTCATCTATGGATCCAAGACTATCTGCAAGATCCTTCATCTTAGTGACATAAACACTAATGGTTTGACTTGGCTTCTTCTTGAATGTTGTAAACTCTGACCATAGACTTGCTTTCCGTGCTTTAGTAGTACTTTGGAAATGATACTCCAATGCATTCCATATATCTTCAGATGATTCCAATCCTCTGATGTGTGGTAGCAAATGATCTGAGATTGTATTGTAGATGTAGGCTTTTGCACTTGCATCCTTCTTCTGCCAATGCTTTAAAGCATCAAGTTCTTCTTTCTTTGGTCGGCTTTCATCTTCAAATACTGGCTTCTCTTCTTCACCTGTTACATATACCATGAGATCCTTACTCATAAGTAAGGCTTCCATTCTCATTACCCATGCGGGGTAATTATCTCTGTCCAGTTTGTCAATGGAGATATGATCTGCCATAGTTCTTTCCTTCTGCTGCAACCTGTGAGCTTAAAGGATAAAGGATAATACCTTTTGAAGTTCTTTGTGTATGAGGATATTCGAAAGTAATCTTTTGATGCCTTGTGTCTTCAAATGCTTCACCTTTCAAACTTTAATGGAAAACTTTACAAAACTTCTCGTACCTTTGTCGTCTTCTGCTCTCGAGAATCTTTCTGCTCTGATACCACTTGTTGATGTATAAAACACCACAATAAATGAATTAATGTGACACTAGAACACCTCTATGGTCACCATTAACTCATTGCCACTCCAAACTTTGAGAAATGATAGCTTAAAGTGAGAACTTTGCTTCTACAGAAATTCCTAGTCACCGAAATGACATACCTTCAGTATTTTGCTAATTTCTCCTAGCTCAAGTATGCTTTCTCCATGAAACTTTATAGGCTGAAACTAGAAGAGTAGAGCTTTCCAACAAGCTATCATATGCATCAAACAGAGCTCTAGAACTCAAGTTATGGCCCTCACAAGATAACCCTGTATGACCTTCCAAAACTGGAAATCTTGCCTGTTTTAGTATTCCTGATGTCCAAAAATAAAAAATTCGATGCCTAGCATCGAATTTCAGTCCAAGTCGATGCCAGGCATCGACTTTGGGCTTTTTTTGGCTATTTTTCTGCACCAGAAACACTCTATTTACACACACATGAAGAAGATGACTTATATGATAGAAGTCGATGCCGGGCATCCATTTTATGTTGGAACTCGATGCCAGGCATCGAGTTGCTCCACAAACTTCATATTTTTAGAAGATTCAACAATAGTTAACACACAGAGAATGAAAAAATGACTTATCAGCCAAGATTCGATGCCAGGCATCGAATTGCTCAGAAAACTTGAACTTTTGAATTCATCACACAGTAGGCAAACATGGAGATGATGGAGAGAGACTCATACACAGAACTTTACTCAGTTCTTTCTCACAGCTATGAAAACTCAGAAGTTTTACAGATGCTTTCTCACTCAGAGAAGCCCCACTATTCTCATTCGTATAAAATGAACTCCTTCTTCTACTTCTTCTCTCTATTCTCTCTCTCTCTCTCTCACCGCGTCAGTTGATACAAACTAACTTATATAGATTTTCATATTCTCGTGATTTTAAAAAACTTCTAGAACTAAAGTGAACTAACTTTACAAATATGATACATTTGTGAATTTGTCCCTTCACATAGGCATGGGGTTTTCTTCCTAAGATTTGACCTCCAAATATATGTCCAATTAGTGAGTGTTTCTCCAACAGATAGATAGATAGATAGATAGATAGATAGATAGATAGATAGATAGATAGATAGATAGATAGATAGATAGATAGATAGATAGATAGATAGATAGATAGATAGATAGATAGATAGATAGATAGATAGATAGATAGATAGATAGATAGATAGATAGATAGATAGATAGATAGATAGATAGATAGATAGATAGGTAGATAGATAGATAGATAGATAGATAGATATATATATAAATAAATGTATAGATAGATAGATAGATAGATAGATAGATAGATAGATAGATAGATAGATAGATAGATAGATAGATAGATATAGATAGATAGATAGATAGATAGATAGATACATAGATAGATAGATAGATAGATAGATAGATAGATAGATAGATAGATCGATAGATAGATAGATAGATAGATAGATAGATAGATAGATCGATAGATAGATAGATGGATGGATGGATAGATAGATAGATAGATAGATAGATAGATAGTAGATAGATAGATAGATAGATAGATAGATAGATAGATAGATAGATAGATAGATAGATAGATAGATAGATAGGTAGATAGATAGATAGATAGATAGATAGATAGATAGATAGATGGATAGATAGATAGATAGATAGATAGATGGGTAGATAGATAGATAGATAGATAGATAGATAGATAGATAGATAGATAGATAGATAGATAGATAGATAGATAGATAGATGGATA
>MU263470.1:0-7500 GCA_020310875.1 Ceratopteris richardii
TCATCTTAAAAGCTTCTTCCAAATAGTTTTCCTGGAACGTGACCACATATAGGGATTCAGCCAGCATAGTTGTTTGATGATATTGAGAAACATATTTTCATTCAACGAATGAACAACATCCCATAATTCATGGAAATAGAAACACTTCAAAATCCTATGGTGATGATTGCAGTTATAACACGTACCTGATTCATATCAATGGCTTGCAACACCTCCCCTCGTGTGAATATGATCGCATGATTCTGATTTTCAGGTTTCCCTTCCCCAAGAATAGGGCGCCCAGGAAGCTTAATTCTATAGATCTCCTGAACCAAGTACAACCACTAGAAGTCATCAAGTAGTAAGTACCAACCACTAACAAGTCCAGGTGAGCTTGTTCAGTAATATTAACTCGGAATACCAGACACAATGCACCCTTTCTAGAAAAACTTGAATATAACCATGCTAAATTAACATCAGAACACTTCACCTGTTCACTGACAATACTCTCATCATCCTTGCTCACCAAGCATTTTACAAGTACAGAGTAATACTCCTTAGTCTTCTCATTGTCTCTTTCATCAATATAGGCTACTCTTAGTGATGGGTACCTGCCAGCATTGATAGCCAATGTTCGCCTGTGTGAGCTTTTATCCACCACCACATGTGAGACAAACATAATGTTCAAACTATTTGACAAAAATTTGACTAACTCTTTCATTAAGTTCTCTATATCCTTGGCATGCTGATCTTTTGTATGTTTGTGGTGTCCATATTGTTGACAGCTGACAACATAGGTGAACTTCATATCAGCAACAGCGTCTATTGTAGCAGCAAGGGATCGCTGGTTGTTATCCACTGAAGCATCTTCTCGTCTTGCTTTGTAGCCTTGAAGAATATCTGCTTTACACGAACACATGTTCAGAAATCACTTTGAGAAATCCTTGCAATATCCATAGTGGTGTTCTGCCACTTACCTTCATCTTTTGCCATATCAAAAAAAGCCTGAAACTTCAGTGCTCTTCTGTAATACATCATACCCCTAACTGCACAACATCGTTTCAAATGATAAGTAATGTTAAATTTTCCCCTAGACACTCAAGGATAAGATGTCCCACAAATGCTTATGCACATGAGAGCTTGCAGAAGCAATCTTCTCAACCTGTTCGTGTAAGAGTTTGTGACCGATATGAAGCCCATTGCCGCACTGCATCAGCAGTTATATCTGTCTCCCAGATATTCATTTCTGTACAGTTCTGCCGTTCCAGGAAACTTCTCCATTCATCTGAGAATTTATTACAAATTTCATCAACATATAAAATAGACCAGACTAAAGGAATCCAGAGAACCACAGAAACCTACCATTTCCAAGCCAATAACAACTACATCAATAATAGTAATAATAATGGTAAGAAACACTGCATTAGGCTCTGAATGTTACATGAATAATATAAAAAATAATAATAATAGTGACCGTCATGATAATGATAATAATGATGATAAAGATGATAAAGATAATGTAAAAGCCCCAACTCCCATAAACCTCATACATTTCACTTAATTTACTACCCTCCCTCACCTTGTTGTCCCCTCCCATGAGACTGTGTTCCATATCATTTATAAATTATATCACAGTTCACTATAACAGCCCATAAAACCCTCTGAAAGATTAGGTATCAACTAACAGGAAGTGCATTATAAACTCTGCTTGACTAGGACAAGATTAGGTAGAGAGACGAAGCAACTTATCCGACCCTTAGCTCTCAAACTTCATAACTTACACAACTCGTACAAAACTCTTAACACACAAAGCATCATTTCTCCATGCTACGGAACCGCACTCTCTCATCCTCCAACTGAGACAAGAGTGCTACATCACCACCTGTCCATCCTGCGATGTACTCAATCAAGCTATCCTCCAGAATCTCGTTTGTGCATTGCTCCTCACTCCTCCACAGTGGATGAAGAATATGAGCAACTGCATGGATTGGTTTATGAAACCAATCCCATCGACTTTGGACAGGATCACATAAACCCTTCTTTCTATTAAAAGAATTAAAAAACATATGTAAGTAATTATCTAGACTATAATCCTACAAATTAGAATGATACATCATACATCATACATGCAACTTGATACATCAGATATGAATCATGAATGATATATGTAACATCAAAATATAAACAAATAGAAAATTGCAATAAACTTACTCTTCCTCTGAAAGTCCATTGACTCGCTGGATGCAATCTTGTATATGGTTGATGTACTCGTATACAAGGCCAAGAGTGCTACCCTCCATATCTCTAATGCGAAGAGCAGTGTATAGAGGCTGAATAGCAGCTACCAATATCTCTCCCTTCACCCAAAGTTCATCCTCTCCCATGACAAGAGATGAAAACTTTGTGAAGAAAATTCTCTTCTCTAACTTCAGATAATTGATACCATTCTTCTGAAACACGTGCGCAAAAGACCCTTCCTCACTCTCAAGACTCTATCAACGACTATGTACATGTAACAAAAACGGGTGAGAGAAGGTTTATGGAAATCTGAGAAGGAGTGAGCGCGGAAAATGTTGAGGACTTTAGGGCGGCTAGTGACAAACTTCACTATAATTTGGCTTTATCTAGGATGGTTCTTACCCATGGAATTCCCCCTATGTCTTCCATGAGTAGATCTAAGCTATGTGATGCACAAGGTGTCCCTTTCATTTTGAGATACATATCCTCAACCATACGCCCCATGGACACACAGCCCCATTGTCGATCACAACTTGCACCACATTTTCACTCCCCACATCCTCAATGGCTTTTTGAACATATCAAAATATGAATTGCCCACTAACCACTGTGCCAGGTTCATGTGCAAGTATGGCACGTAAGAACATTGTGCCCTTGCATGAGGAGACAAGAATGTTGTAAACATTCCTCTTCCTCATGTCTGACCAGCCATCACATAAAACAGAGCTGCAATACTTTTCCCATGAGCTCCTCAATGACAACATTTCTGTCTCAAGTAATGTCTTTTGTTTGGAGAGCTCAGAGGTACGTAAGACTTGCCCCGATGTCTTTTGTTTGGAGAGCTCAGAGGTACGTAAGACTTGCCCCGATGGATTGGAGAGACGTTGCTTTAACACACATTTTCAGGAGCCCTGGACTAAGGGGTGGCTCTTTGACACTCTAGTCACACCCGCATTGATGTACGCACCAGCACTATGGGCACCAGGGATCACGGAGGCGATGTGGATCACGGAGGCAGTATGGGCACCAGGGATCACGGAGCCCGATGTCACCATGATCTCACGCTTGCTGCGCAGCAAGCCCTCCATTCCACATGACATTATACGAGCTGAGCTTGGCACACCACCGATGCTAGTGGAGGCCCTCTTCCAATTGGTGACCTTTATTCTAAGAGGCAGAGAGCTCCCCACCAACCGACTCACCAGGCTTGCATTTGAGAGTTCTAGACATTTGGAAGAGACAGGGCATGAGAGAGTATGGTATGCACAGACTTACCGATGGTTAGGAGACCATGGCATGAGCATTACCGATCTTCCCCCTTTTCAATATGACCTCTCTTCCCCCCACATTACCCTCTCTCATTCGGAGAGGAATAGGATCATCCGCCAGGACCTACTACAGATACACGTCAGGGAGACATGGATAACACCACCGGAGCCTCTTCCCACAAAGAGGCAACACTACAGAGAGGACTTCCTGACTATGACAGCGGATGGTTTCATTCAGAGACCACGATACATGGATACATACATGGCACCAGCTTAGAGAGTGGCCATTGGGCAGCTCAGAGTGTCATCACACCAGCTCGAGATTGAGGTTAGGCGAGTGACACATACCTCGAGGGGCGAGAGATTATGCAGGATATGTAGAGAGGAGGTGGAGGACGAGGAGCACTACACATGTAGATGCAAGCAGTGTTGCATCGCAACGTGTTGCGATGCGTTCGCAACGCAACGTCGCAACGTTGCGACATTCGCAACACGTTGCGATCAAAAACAAAAAAATTTGCCTCAAATGAGGCATTTTCGACTCGCGACCTGAGAGCTTAGATTTGGACTCTGGAAGAGCAAAACAGCAAGCTTCAAGAAGGTTCAAGGTACTTTATTACACACACACGTGACCCCCCTATCTATTGCAGCTTGCTTCCTATCTTGAGTCCTCTCCAAGCTTCTAACCTCTTCCATCAACATACCTAAAGCAAAACAAGCATGTTGGGAATATGTGACAAGCCAAGGAAAGATGGGCTCCGGGGGTAGTGAGAGATGGACTTGCAAGCTTTGTGGCTATAGTGGAGCCGGTGGAGCCGATAGGATCAAGGCGCATCTTGGAAAATTAAGTGGCATAGGAGTTGCACCTTGCAAAGAGCCAATGCCCGAAGCTATAAAAGGAGAGCTAATGGCATGGGTAGCTCAAAAAGCCCAAGGTAGAAGGAATAGTGGAGCCCAATCCCAAGCTAGATCATTTTGCAAGCGGTTCACATGGTTCTTGTGATCCCCAAACTCAAGCATCTCAAGCTCATTAGGCTTCCATAGACATTGACATAGAGCATGAGCCACCCAGAAAGAGTACAAGAGTAGAGCATGATCCACAAGAGCACCCACTTGGCTCTCTTGAAGGAGCATCTATACATGCTAGCTTGCAACAACAACGTAAACAAGAAGCCACACAAGCCATCATGAAAGCTTTTATACAATGTGGTTTGTCTTTTAATGTTGCACGGACATCGGCATGGAGAAATGCCATTGAGAAGGTTTCACTATTAGGGTTTCGTTGGCAAGGGCCTACCTATGAAGACTTGAGGACAACGGAGCTCAAACAAACAAAGGAAGCATTAGAGAGAGAGCTTGAGCCCATGAAAGAGACATGGGCAAAGTATGGATGCACAATCATGTGTGACGGATGGACGGACATACGAAAGAGAAATGTGTACAACATTTTGGTGCATTGTTGCAAAGGGACCATGTTCCTTCGAGCCATAGATGCATCAGCTGCTGGTACTATAGTCACAGGTGAGTGAACTGATTTTTGAATTTTCAATTTATATTTGATTGTGCAATGATCAATCATGCTGCATGCATGTGGCATCTCACATGTGCATTTGCCTTGTGCATGTGCATGTGCATGTGCATTGTGCATGTGCATTGTGCATGTGCATTGTGCATTGTGCATGTGCATGTGCATGTGCATGTGCATGTGCATGTGCATGTGCATGTGCATGTGCATGTGCATGTGCATGTGCATGTGCATGTGCATGTGCATGTGCATGTGCATGTGCATGTGCATGTGCATGTGCATGTGCATGTGCATGCGCATGACGCATGTGCATGTGCATGTGCATGTGCATGTGCATGTGCATGCGCATGACGCATGTGCATGTGCATGCGCATGACACATGTGCATGTGCATGTGGCATGTGCATGTGCATGTGCATGTGCATGTGCATGTGGCATGTGCATGTAATATGTATGTATGTACTATGTATGTACATGGCACATGCACAATGCACATGCACAATGCACATGCACATGCACAATGCACATGCACAATGCACAATGCACATGCACAATGTGCATGCACATGCACATGCACATGCACAATGCACATGCACAATGCACATGCACAATGCACAATGCACATGCAGTGTGCACATGCACATGCACATGCACATGCACATGCACATGCACATGCACATGCACATGCACATGCACATGCACATGCACATTGCACGTGCATTGTGCATGTGCATTGTGCATTGTGCATGTGCATTGTGCATGACACATGTCAAGATAAATTATAATTTATCAATTGATTAATGATTCATTGTGTTATATGTAAACAGGTGGATTCATTTATGATCATATCCGTCAAGCTATCATGGACATTGGTGTAGAAAAAGTAGTCCAAGTGGTTACAGATAATGGAAGCAATTGTGTGGCTATGGGCAAGCTTCTAGAAGAAGAATTCCCTTCTATTGTGTGGACACCGTGTGCTGCCCATTGCATTGATTTGCTGATAGAGGATGTGGGGAAGATACCATGGATTTACACCATTTTTACCACTTGCATAAAAGTGGTCTCTTTGTTCACAAAGAGACCAAAATTGCTTGCTATATTTCTGTCTTACAGTGATATTGATTTGGTGAAGCCCGCGAAGACCAGATTTGCATACATGTGCATAGTCATGGAAAGATTATTAAGAGTGAGGCAAGCACTGATGCAGACAGTTGTATCACCTGATTGGTTAGCTTGGGATGGACATACTAGTCCAAAGGCAGAGCTTGTACGACGCACATGTTTGGATGACAACTTTTGGAGGGATGTGGAGGGATTAGTGCGGGCCTTACAGCCCTTATATTCACTCATAGGCATAGAAGATAGAGAGGGCTGCACACTTGGACTTGTTTATGAGTTCATGGATCGTGTCGAAGAGTCTATACAGAGATGTCCTTATTTGACATTGGAGAGGTAAGTTGAAACTTGGGTAACCATATTTTATTTTTTTGTATGAGCATTCATGTTCAACTTTCAAGTCTTGACTCTTCAACATTCTTAAATCTTATTGTCTTCTAACTTGATTTGTTTTTATCCCTAGGATAGAGGAAATAAAAGGAATATGGAGGAAGAGGTGGGATTGGTTCCATCGCCCTATACATGGGATGGCCAATCTACTACATCCTTTGTGGGGATCTGCATCACAGTCATTGGATATGGAGCTTGTGACTGCTTGGAATGACTATGTAGATCGTTTGTATGGATCTTCTGATGTGGAGCTACGTGGGAAGTTGGAGCTTCAGCTCACCCAGTTTCAGAATAATGAAGGACTTTTTGGTAGAGACACGGCATGCTTGAGAAGCATGCAGTTGATGCCTGTGACATGGTGGGTGAGATACGGTGTTGGTACACCTGAGCTAGTAAGTGACAAGTCATTCCAATTTCCATTTGAGTCTTTAACTAATAAGTTATAACTTTGAAGTTTGTCTCATGAGTCATTCCTCTTCTTAATGAACTCTTTCTTTTTTATCTTGCAGAGAAAGTTAGCCATCCGCATACTTTCACAAGACTGTAGTGCCAGTCCATGTGAAAGGAATTGGAGTACATGGGCCCTCTTCCATACAAAGAAGAGGAATAGACTATCTACATTGCAGTTGGAGCGGCTTGTCTATTGCCACTGCAACTTGCGTTTATTGGAGCGTGGTGGCCACTTGGCAGAGGTGCGGAAGGTGAACGTCGATGAGCTTGATATAGAGAGGGTCCATGATATACCCAGCATTCCGGCAGAGGACCTTGATCTATATGACATGCTCTATCAGGAGTTGACAGTGCCACAGCATGATACGAGGGCATCTCGGACTCGTTCTAGTCATAGAGCACACAGTGTACCAGGTCCATCTACTAGTAGGATGGAGGCATCTATTAGTCGAGCACCACATGATGTCCATCTACTAGTAGGATGGAGGCATCTATTAGTCGAGCACCACATGATGATGATGATGATGATGATGAT
>MU263470.1:12500-17500 GCA_020310875.1 Ceratopteris richardii
ATGTAAGATCTTCTTTACAAGACATCTGACTGACATTGTTGGCAACTTGGAGCATACGTGATGACAAAATTGAACCTCGATAGAAAGTTACTCCATCGAGGTCGCCTTTTGTTAAGGATGCGGATGGTCATAAAGTATTCTAAGTTCTTGTGATATGTGTACATATTAACTTTATGGGCTTCTCCTTCTAGATGGTGATGCCAAGTATGCAACGCATCCACTATCACAAGAAGTTCTTTAACATGGATTTCATAATTTATGTCTTAGGGAGAGGGGGAGGACAAAGATTTGCCTTGAAAGATATGCAACTGGATGTAGGTGTTCATCCTCTCCATGTTGGGATAGAATGGTCGCTAAAGCGAAGTCTAATGCATTTGTCTCTAGGAAAAAAGGCATGGTAATCAGGATGATTTCGAACCGGTGCATTTATGAATACTAATTTCAAGGTTCGAAAGGCTTTTTCTGTTTCTTCGATCCATGAGAATTTCGCATCCCCTCTAAGCTTGGTAAGAGGTATCACTATCTTGGAGTAATCTTTGAAATATCCTATAGAAATTAGCAAACCCTAGAAAGCATTGTATATCTCGAACAGGTGACAGTGCTTGCCAATCAAGGATTGTCTTGATCTTCTTAAGGTCCATCATAGTGCAACCAGATTGCGATTTTTTGCTGAAATTAAAAAATTGTTGAATCATTCTCAATTTGAATCTCTATCAACTATTTTTATTACGATTCTATTTATTATATATACTCAAGGTATTTTTGAGATATGTGCATTTTTCATGCTTCAGCGTTGACCATTTTAATTTGACACTATGTAAAGGTTTGTACCTTGATTTTATAATGTTGTATGTATTACTATATGTGATATATATATATATATATATATATATATATATATATATATATATATATATATATATATATATATATATATATATATATATATATATATATATATATATATATATATATATATATATATGTGTGTATATATATATATATATGTGTGTGTGTGTGTGTGAATTATCTACATCTATGTTTTATAAAAATAAAACTCTCTTTGAAGGGATAAAAACCTCGATTCTTATTTTGGGCCTGAACTATCGACACAATTTAAGTGATTAAATCTCGATTTAAATTTTTGAGTCATACTATGGGGTCCATGAAGATTCCCTTCTCTCATACAATGTATCCTAGAAATTCCGCTTCTTCCTGATGGAAAGAGCACTTCTCCAATTTCGCATATAAGATTTTTTCCCTCGGTTTCTCTAGAGCTATATTTACACGACGTTCGTGCTCCTCTAGATTTTTGAAGAATATCAAGATAGGTATATTACCACAAAATCAGCCAAATATTATCGAAAGATATCATTAATCATATGCTAAAAGACGGCTAGAGCATTTGTGAGATCCAATGATATGACTACATGTTCAAAATGCATGTATCTCCAAGGTCCATCTTCATGAAGAACTTTGCTTTTCCAAGATATTCCGAGAGATCTGATAGTCTACACACATTCAAAGAGTCCCATACTTCTTCTTTACAAACTAAATAGGGGCTCTTGCAAGAGACTTTGGGCGTTTGATAAACCTCCCGGCTAGAATCTCATCAATGTTCTTATGTAATTCTATAAGTTCCTCTAGGGATATCCTATAGATTGGTCCAAAGGGTGGTGGTGCTCCCTTTTGAAGCTCTATGGCACATTCATAAGGACTATGCTCTGGGAGGATATCTACATTCTTCTTTTCAAAAACATCTTGAAAATCTTGGTACTAGCTAGATAACTTCACTCGATCATCTTTCTTCGACTCTTGAGTTGGAATGGCATAGATCATATATGTCGGTTTCTTCCTTATTGCATGTATGAAGCCTTTGCTGCTACATGTGTCATGTTCTTTTGGAGATCGCAATGAGCGATTTTATTCTTTTTCCAATCAATATTTGGATTATGTTTCCTTAGCTAGGGCATTCCAATTTCCAATGATAACAGGATTTATCAGACTTGATATTACATTGAAACATACATGGGAATCGTGATCACCAAGGGGTACTTTTAATGGTCTGGTTTCCTTGGTAATCTTCCCAAATGCTAGAAGTCGTGCATCTACTACTTCAGCTACTACTTCATCGATGAAACATGAGGTTTCATTGTTCATTGATGAAATATCAAGAGGCTTTTGAGTCGAGTAGGGCTGTAAGGAAAGGGTATTCTGAGGCATGATTAACTTGACAGGGCAAGACATGTTTCTATGGGTATTGCTAGAATTATGAGACCCTTTCTTATGTCATAGTCCGGTTCTATGGTCTCCTTTACAACTAGGTCAGCCCATCAAAAAGAGCGATTGCACATTGAATCAATAAGATAGCCCACTTACCAGATGATTTGAACATAGAGCTGACCTGAATAATAGCCTTTTCAACCGCATCATGCTCAAAGGAAGAGTTTATGTACTGGATTAATTCCAACAAAAAACAGGGCTTGCTTGGAATACACAAAACCACAATACAGTAATGGAAGGCTAAGAACTTCTGGAACTATCTCAACAGGATGTAAGTCTGCTTTAACTTCCGAAAGTACTTGCAGGTTTTGATTGATGTGAGAATGATTCACATCATATTTATCATGGAATAATCAGGAGGTCACCGCTGTAGAGGGGACAGAAGGCTGAGGGTTTACAAGGCTTCTGCTATGCACATACACTGTGGCAGCCTGAAGCAAAGCGGGCAGTACGAAGGCAAATTCTGAGAAGAAGATGATTGCTTCCACTGTATCAACATGTATGAGGAGGCAGGCATCTGCAGCCCAAAAATAAATGCAGAAGGCACAGGCATTTCATGGAAGAGGTAAACAGCAAGGTGAGTGACACGAGTGCAAGAGGTGGGAGATGAGCATGGCAAGAGCTAAACAAAGGTGACAAAGGCAGTCAAGCAGGAGGACATCAGCACAAACAACCAGCAGGAGGACATCAGCACAAACAACCAGCAGGAGGACATCAGCACAAACAACCAGCAGGAGAGCATCACATGAGAGACGGAGATGGTCGAGGAAGGCAGGCACGATTGCAGATAACCATGGCTGCAGGGAGTCAACATCATACTCAATTGTACTACATGCACACACATATATACATACATACATACATACATACATACATACATACATACATACATACACACACATACACACACACACATATATATATATATATATATATATATATATATATATATATATATATATATATATATATATATATATATATATATATATATATATATATATATATATATATATATATATATATATAGAGAGAGAGAGAGAGAGAGCAGACATGGAAAGAAAAACCATATTTTGCCTTAGATATCAGAGATCAATTTCTTTTAACCACATCCATTGCAGATGATACAGAGAAGAATGACTTACCAGGATATATTTTCTGAAGGTAATAAAGAATGGAAACACCATCCTCATTCTCTTCTTCCAATCCCTTTCGTGTAAATAGCACATCTTCATTGTAATAAGGAGTAAGAACGCTATAAAAGATCAAAAGTCCACACACACACACACACACACACACACAAAATTTTAGTACATGAATTAATAACAATTAATTCAGAGCCTTCATAGGACATATTCATTACCTGAATGAGAGCATATTCCGGATCTTTGGTGGAGAAGGCATATCCATGAAAAGTGAATTTATAAAGAAGGAAATGCGCCTTCTAGCCTCAAGATTCGTGGGAATATCCATCGCAGACTCCGTTATTGTAAGCAGCAAATTTAGCCGTTGGATCTGCAATAAGAATCATGCTGAAGTAGGCCATATAAAAAGTGCAAAGAAGGAAAAGAAACACCGATACCTTTCCTGCAAGTGATGCAGGTGGAGGGTAAATAATCGTTTTCCGTGCAAAGAGCTCTGACGATTTAGCTTCAACAGAGACATTCTCACTTTGTCCATCTCCACTTTTCTGATCCTTATCATGATGGCTTGCCTCAGGGATGTCACTTTAAGTCAAAGGTGTAAAGCTTAAAAGGGATCAGAATTCAACTATGAAGCACTTTTAAGAATTTGACAAATGCCCTATAATCAAAAACATACCAGATATCTTCACTATGCATGTAGCATATATTAGCGAGGTGGTCTTGTCAATAGAGGGCCAATAAGGGATAGTGAAAGAGGAAAATGTCAGAACATAAGACAGAATGGTCAAGGCCTCCTCTAAGATGGACTCCATACATCAGTGACCTCCCCCTGCAACTAGTTATACAACCCCTTGCATCTCTTTTAAATGTTTCAAAATCGGCATCTGTGATCTAGTAGACACCCACTCTACCACAGACTGCATCGCAGTTCCTTCGTAGGTCTAGGAGTTCTGGGTCATCACATCTTTGATCACCCTTTTGAAAATTTCACTCTATGGTATTATTATTTAGTTTCAATGTCTTAATTCAAGAGATCAATTGCATAGAACCCCAATATTACAAAATAAATAAAAAATTATTGGAAAGATGTGAAAAACAAGCAAAGAAAAAGAGATGATGATGAGGAGATAGAATAGCCAGACAATACAATACTCAAAAGCTTCAAGAGCGACCCTATTGCTGGTGATTTAGGGTTGACATTGGAGGAAAGGGGCACGCTAAGGTCAAAACATGCATGACGTACCAGGATTTGTGCTTATAAAAGATAAAGTGGACACGCACAATTCGAATCCTAAAACACTCACAGATTGTTATCTTTCTGAACGTCTCTTGTATAAACTTCAAGAATATCCTGCAGTAAATATGTGACACGCTCTGCCTTTTCTGTTTCAGGGGTTTTCTGCCATATCAAATAATAAGATACTCCATTCCTTGAATGTTGAAAGCATGTGAATATAATAAGTAAGAAGGATGGCATACTAGTATGGCAACAAGTTCGACAATCTTAATATATAGCAGAGGAAGTGCTGCCATCCTGAATGCCTTGAGGAAGTTCTTGCCGAGAATTTTTCT
>MU263470.1:27500-35000 GCA_020310875.1 Ceratopteris richardii
CACACCGCACACATATAAACCCTCCACGCAGAGTTTCCATGCCTCAGAACCGCTGGTATGATGAAGATTGTCGCGAGCTACAGAAGCACCTACGCATTTTAGAGCATAGAGGGGATATTACACACACAGGCACAGCGTCGCATGCAGAGCCTTACTCGCCGCAAACGGCGTGATTGGGAAGAGAGACAATACTGGGATATTTAACATTTACTCATGAGTCGAGACAGTGCAGTGGCATGGCGACATTTGAGAGAGAGGAGACAGCAGACACCCATCCGAGACCCGAGCACTTGGCATAGCTATGCACAGAGCCTATACGAGATCCCAGACAAGCCCCCCATTCCTAGACCACATAGCTCACGTGCTACTACATCTTACTTCTTCACACCCACTATGGTGGGACGCGCCATTGCCCGTCTACAGCATGGCACGGCCCATGACCTTTTCGGTTTACAGGCTGAGCACCTCATCTACGGAGGCACGACCCTTGCACCGCTCATTGCCCACCTCTTCAACCGTGCACTGGTTGAAGGGTTCCCAGACTCATGGACTGAGCACACCATAGTGCCCATTCATAAGTCAGGAGATACTATGGATCCAGCTACATACCGGACGATCATGATTGGCCCTATATTGGCCAAGTTATATGGGGCGGTACTGGAGACAGAGTTGAGTACTCTCGCTGAGAGGAAGGGTATCAGGGCTCCAGGACAGGCAAGCTTCAGGGGAGATTACTCTACCATTGACCACATCTTCACTCTGAGATGCCTGATCGACCAGGCAAGGGTGAGGAAGAGGAGATTATATTGCTGCTTTGTTGACTTCCGCAAAGCATTTGACACCGTTCCCAGGGGACGACTCTTCAGACGACTACTTGATATCGGAGCCCCAGAGGAGATGATATGGGGGATCTATGCCTTATACGAGAGAGTATCTGGCAGAGTCAGATGTCCGGGGGGCTTATCTCATCCACTTGCTAGCACTAATCGGGGTGAAGCAACGATGCCCTCTTTCACCCACCCTCTTTGGTCTCTACATTGATGAGATAGTAGACTACATACAGCAGCAGGGGGGTGATGGCATTGAGGTACGCGGGTCCACTGTCCATATTCTTTTATATGCTGATGATATTGTACTGGTTTCAGAGTCTGCAGAAGGTCTACAGCATCATCTACATGGCCTAGATGACTTTTGCACACACAGAGGGTTATCTGTGAACCTTGGTAAAACCAAGGTCATGATCTTTCATACATCAGCACAGCTACGCAGACATAGTTTGTTCACGGCAGCGGGTGGACCCATTGAGGTGGTCGGATCATATGTTTACTTGGGAGTGACATTTACAGCAGCATCAGGGGTCTTCTCTATGTCTAAGGCAGCCCGTGACCGCATCACACGTGGATATGCAGCACTTGCCTTGATGGAGAGACAGTGCCACCAGGCATATTTTCAGGAGCCCCGCACAAAAGGGTGGCTCTTCGACACTTTGGTTACACCAGCGCTCATGTATGGGGCAGCCATATGGGGACCAGGCCAGGATTAGCCACATCAGTATGGACAGCATTAGAGAGGCCACAGATCCTCATGATTTCCAGACTTATCCAGAGCAAGCCTTCAGTACCACATGATATCATTAGAGCAGAGCTTGCTGCACCACCGATGCTAGTTGAGGCACTATTCCAGACAGTATGCCTATTACACAGACTCGAGAGCATGGATACAGAGCGCATTGCTTATCGGGCTTTACAGGCATCACGGGACATGGCATTAGCAGGCGACACCTCCTCATGGTATGCGCAGACACGAGACTGGATGGCCCACCACGGCTTTGACATAGACAGGCTACCACCACTACAGTACGACTCACATGCACCCACCTACTCGCTCTCTCATCAGGAGAGGAATAGGATCATTCGTCAGGAGATATGGCATACATACATACAGACGACATGGCTGAGCCCTAGGGATACATTGCCACCGAAAATGCTCTATTACCGTGAGCATTTTCTACATATATCGGACGAGGGCTTCATCGAGATTCCGAGATACATGCAGACATATCTACCCCACAAGCTTCGAGTCCTCATTGGGAAGCTCCGGGTTTCATCACATCAGCTCGAGATTGAGAGGGGTCGATCCAGGGGAGTCCACCGTGAGGAGAGGCGGTGCAAAGCATGCGAGACAGAGGTAGAGAGTGAGGAGCATTTTGCTATCAGATGTCCAGCATACTTAGACCTACGAGCAGAGTTCCAGATCGAGGAGTCATTCAAGCTATGCATGACTATGGGAGACCAGAGACGCTTGGGACTCTTTCTCACAGCAGCATACGAGAGGCGAGAGCGGTCACTACAGCCCATACATCAGCCACGGGTGAGTACCGCAGTTCTTTCAGCGAGTTGAGCCACATCAGAGAGGTCCATCTATAGGGCTCACGCTACACCAGGCAGTAGCACAGAGAGCACGGCGCCGACCACGCATGGGCGGATATCGTCGACCACGACTATATCAGGAGGATATCTCACACATCAGGATTGCCTACGACCACATGATGGAGCATAGGCGTACCACCACCCCCTTGGTTGTCTTCCTTCAAGAGGCACTCAGACCACCACCGATGTACCACATACTACACCCACCTCCCACCATCACCAGTAGATAGGGCGTTTTACTCACATTTTGGATCCCCCCATGTATTAGGTGGCCACTATCTGCAGAGTCAGAGCCACGTCTCCCCAGCCTTTTCTAGCCCTATATAGCTTTGTGTAGCGATATACTTTTTATTTCATTTTATCTTCTACACAGGGTTACTACACTTGTACATGGTTTTTGTCTCATAGGCCAAGTTTGGCCTCCAGAAGACGTTAATATGACTTTCTCTCTCTCTCTCTCTCTCTCTCTCTCTCTCTCTCTCTCTCTCTCTCTCTCTCTCTCTCTCTCTCTCTCTCTCTCTCTCTCTCTCATGGCTCCCAAGCTGGACGAACAGTTGGCCACCTTAGAGCATGCCCTCCCAGAGTTGATAGGAAAACACAAGAAAGAAGGAGATTATGCACTGAACGGGGTTACCCGTAGAGTTGTCGCCCTCGAAGCCAAGGTGGCAACCTTGGAGAAGGAAAACGAATCCCTTCGGGAAGAGCTTCTTGCTACCCGCAAGCAGCACTCACGGGACCTGGAGGAGTTGCACACTGCGCTTACTGATATGAAAACGAAACTCGACAGCATGCACGAGGAGGGGGAGATCGCTCCACAACTAGAGGACATTCGGGTGACTATCAAGGAGTGTATGGAGGTGGTGCAAAACGAGCTTTAGACTAAGAAAGATGGATGGGTCGAGGTTGTCAAAAAGAACCTTCGACAGGAGGCAAAGAAGAACCACCACCATGAGATCCACATAGTGCATACCACCATTGAGGAGGAGCGGATGCGACAGGCCCGCAGGCTCAATGTTCGCGTCTCCGGCCTCACAGAGACAGACGGATCACCAGAGAAGGACAAGCGTCGCTTGTGCACATTACTTGGATACCGCGCGGATGAGCCTCTCCCTTTCACCAGAGTATGGAGAGAAGGACGGGACACCACACGGAGCATAGCACTTATCCTTCAGTTCTCAGATGAGGCAAGGAGGAGAGACTTTCTCAGACGACGAGCGGTACTACGCACTACACCGGGCACCCCCATCTATTTGGATGACGACCTCACACGGATGCAGGTAGAGCACAGACGGGCATGCATGCCACGTGTCCTCTAGGCAAGACGAGAGGGACATCGTGCCCTCTACAGAGACGGTCGGATCATCATTGATGGACGGCCCATTGACTAGGGATTCGCAGCCTATGAGACAGCACAGCAGGAGGTGCACATTGAAGTCTGGAACTGCAATGGATCTTTATGGACACATCCAGGGCGCCTCGAGGAGGTGATGGAGGGCAGAGACATTATCTTCTTGACAGAGACACACGAGAGCCCGGGGAGGAGCCTACCGAGGATTGAGGGCTATATGTGGGAGTCAGCTCACCGCCGCCAGATCATACAGCACACCACACGAGGATAAGGAGGAGTAGCCGTGCTCTATAGACAGTCGTTACAGCACAGGGTACAGGTGGTAGCCAGAGACCAAGAGGCACGTTTCATGTGGATACGCTTGCAGCTATCACGGGAGAGAGCAGCGTACTTCGCCGTATGCTATATTGCACCCATTGGTTCACGCTTCACACATTCCCCTGAGCAGCTATCAGGAGGGGAGGGACCAGACACCACATCACCATATGACTGCCTCAGTGACACGATTATGGAGTATACCAGGATGGGTGAAGTCTTCCTTGTAGGAGACTTCAATGCCCGCACTCAGAGCCACCAGTGTGATATCTACGACTTTGACGACCCTGAGATGCTTCGTACCATAGAGGACATGCCCACACTCAGAGCCTCAGCCGACACCGCCACACCCACCTTATATGGTCGACACTTACTCCAGATGGGAGCAGCACACCGTCTCGTTATATATAATGGGATGGGGAGCTGGCCCACCTCGCGCGGTCTCACCTGCATTCCACCCACGACACCACAGGGGGGGCAGTGTGGTAGACTATGTTATCGGACCCCCGGAGGCGACACATCTGATCACCTCATTCACTATCCCACCCTTACCGATTGGAGCTGATCACGCATATCTTGCCCTATCCATTCGCGGCTCACCATGCATACCCCACCCCGTCACCACACAGCCACGAGCCCGTACCACCATTCACTTTAGACATGAGCTAGCACATATCTATAGCTCCCATGTTCGAGAGCGCATCTACTCTCTTGATCCCTCTGCCTCCTTCGACACCCTCACGCCCACTTCTCCTCGATCCTCCATACATCTGCTACTCTCAGCTTCCCATACACCACCCACAGCACTGCACATCCGACACGGCTGGGGCATACACCCCAGAATAGATGGTACGATGAGGAGTGTAGGCGACTATACCGACATCTCAGAGCACAGAGTCTCTTGGGATCCATCACAGAGAGGGAGGCACGACGACAGATGCGAGCCCTCACACGCCGGAAGCGGCGAGCTTTCGAGGAGCGAAAGGAGGCAGAGTTGAACGACCTTCTCATGAGTAGGGATTATGCCACCGCGTGGAGGGCACTACGTGAGCCACGTCCACCTACACCCATAGATGATCCTTCGACTTGGCACACCTACACCAAGAGGTTATATGACGTCCAAGGACAGCCACCATTACCGATTCCTTCCACACCGCGTCCGGTCACCGGTGATATCCACCCTCTTCACAGCAGGCATGGTACGACAGGCCATCCATAGGCTACAGCATGGCCGTTAAGGAGACCACATGGGGATACAAGGAGAGCACTTTATATACGCAGTAGATGTAGTTTCCCACTTGATCGCCAATCTCTTCAACCGTGCTTTGGTTGAGGGCTTACCCGACTCATGGACTATGCATACCATTACGCCTATCAATAAGTCCGGCGATATGATGGACCCAGGGAACTACAGGACTATTATGATAGGCCATATCCTGGCCAAGATGTATGGGGCAATACTAGAGGCAGAGCTCAGTACACACGCTGACGCAACGGGGATCAGAGCACCCGGCGAGGCAGGCTTCCGCCGCACTTTCTCCACCATCGACCACATCTTCGTGCTTCGTTGCTTGATTGAGAGCGCGAAGGCGAGGAAGCAGAGACTATACTGTTGCTTTGTGGATTTCCGCAAAGCCTTCGACATGGTCCCTCGAGAGAGACTACTACGGAGGCTCCAGGAGTTACAGCTTCCATCAGACATGCTATGGGCCATCCACGCTTTGTATGCACGAGTCACAGGCAGGGTACGCTGCCCCGGCGGTCTATCAGACAGCCTTGTTAGCACCATTGGTGTGAAACAAGGTTGCCCCCTCTCACCCACTCTCTTCGGTCTCTACATCGACGAGATCACGGAGTATATACAGCGAGCAGGAGGGAGAGGAGGAGACATCGAAGGTACGCCAGTACATATCCTATTATATGCTGATGACATTGTCTTGCTCTCAGAGTCACAGGAGGGGTTGCAGTCACATTTACAGGCGCTCGATACCTTTTGCATGGAGAGAGGACTCACAGTGAACCTTGGCAAGACCAAGGTCATGATCTTCCATACCTCCAGGACAGTACGCCATCGCGCCTCTTTCACAGAAGCTGGAGGACAGATAGAGGTAGTGGACTCCTACGTCTACCTAGGTATCACCTTCTCGGGCAGCACAAGGGTATTCTCCATGGCACAGGCTGCGAGAGATAGATTGACGCGAGGTTATGCGGCACTTGCAGGATTGGAGAGACGCTTCTTTCAGACACATTTTCAGGAGCCCCTGACTAAGGGGTGGCTCTTTGACACTCTAGTGACACCCGCATTGATGTACGCAGCAACAATATGGGCACCAGGGATCACAGAGGCGATCACCATGATATCACGCTTGCTGCGGAGCAAGCCCTCCGTTCCACATGACATTATACGAGCTGAGCTTGGCACACCACCGATGCTAGTGGAGGCCCTCTTCCAGTTGGTGACCTTTATTCTGAGAGTCAGAGAGCTCCCCACTAGCCGACTCACCAGGCTTGCATTTGAGAGCTCTAGACATTTGGCAGAGACAGGGCATGAGAGAGTATGGTATGCACAGACTTACCGATGGTTAGCAGACCATGGCATGAGTATTACGGATCTCCCCCCTTTCCAGTATGACCTCTCTTCCCCCCACATTACCCTCTCTCGTTCGGAGAGGAATAGGATCATCCGTGAGGACCTACTACATATACACGTCAGGGAGACATGGATAGCACCACGAAAGCCTCTTCCCACAAAGAGGCAACACTACAGAGAGCACTTCCTGTCTGTGACAGCGGATGGTTTCATTCAGAGACCACGATACATGGATACATATATGGCACCAGCTGAGAGAGTGGCCATTGGGCAGCTCAGAGTATCATCACACAAGCTCGAGATTGAGATTGGGCGAGCCACACATACCCCCAGGGATGAGCGATTATGCAGGATATGTAGAGAGGAGGTGGAGGACGAGGAGCACTACACATGTAGATGCCAGGCATATGAAGACATCAGAGACCGCTACCCACAGCTCTTCATGGGGCCTAGAGAGATCAGGGCTTTATTGGGGACAGAGGACCAACGCCCTCTAGGTCGTTTCCTAGTAGAGCTCCAGCACCACCGCGCATCACTCCTCCAGCAGCAGATGGAGATACACCTCGCCCCCCCCCCCCCCCCCCTCAGACTTATATTACAGATTTTTTCAGACCCACATACACTCGAGGGCGCAGCTCGATGCGGGGTGTCACATTACACAGAGTAGAGGAGCTTAGACGACAGCGTCGACAACCGAGACCCCTTGTCCGGAGAGCTCGTCCACATCGGAGAGAGATTCAGGCGATTCACGCACGCCATGACATGGAGATACAGAGACGTCAGCAGCGTACCCCTATCGATTTGGACGCCCAGAGCAT